>JACVTC010000079.1:270000-455000 GCA_016946835.1 Neocallimastix lanati (nom. inval.) | reverse complement strand
GTAGTAGTGGAGTTAGTAGTAGTCGCTACGGCTGAATTATTTACATCGGTAGAATTAACATTTGTGGAAGGAGTAGTACCATTGACATCCACTCCTAGTGTTGCAGTATTAGCATTAGGAGGAGGTGTATTTTCTTTATTAATGGATTTACCAGGTTCATTGAGATAAGGAGATTCCTCCTGAACAACAAAATTCAAATCTTTACAATGATAACTATCATGAGGTTCAAAAGAAACTCTTTCTAAATACATACGATCTTGAGAAGTATTTTGAATTTGAGCTTCAAAGAAAATTCTTCCATCGGATAAACTATTAACCTTTGTTTTTACAGCAATAGGATTATGAACTTGGAATTTATAGAAACGTTTAATGGAACGTTGTTCTCCATTATTATTTAAAAAGTATACAGTACAAATGAGAATATGAACACCTAATTCTTTAATTTCATATTGACTGATATATTCTAAATTTTTTTTCACTTCTAATTCGGTGGGTTGATTTTCTACTAAAAGTAATTTTTGAGTGGAAGTTTGAAGTTCTATTTTAACAGAAACAGAATGAACTGGTTTATTAGTTTCATTATTTAAACAGATATAGGTGACAAATGTTTCCCCTAGATAAATCATACCAAAATTGGGTGGCAATTTTAAGATTTCTGTGTCTGTATAATCTCTCATTCTTGGTTCAGGATAGGAATTATCTACAGAGGATACCAATTGATTAAGAGAAGAATTAGAAGATGCATTTAATAATGAAGATTCGGAAGAACTATTAGGTATAAAGGAGGACATATTAATTAATGGGTAAAGTTGTTGAGATTCCATAGAAGATAAAATTTTTGATGTAGTTTGATCTAATGCTTTTGTAATAATACTATTATTTGGTTCATAATAGTTCACATCGGTATTGGAAAATATTGGTTTTGAGAGTCTCATGACTCTTAGTGAAATGGGTTGTTGTTCTTTATTTGTTGGAGTTGCCATTTTTTTTTTTTTTTTTTAATCTTTAAATAAAATGAATTATTACTAAATTTATGTTACTTTTTGAAATTGAAATATAATTTTTTATTTATATCTATTTATTTATTTTAAATTACTCAATTAATATTAATATATACTTGTTAAATAATTGGTATTAATTATTGTTTGTTGTTAATTAGAAATTAATATATGAAATTTTATTTTTTCAATAAATTAATATTGTAGAAAAAAAATTATTCCTTTAAATAAGTAAATAGAATATATAAAATATATAATCGAAAAAAAAAGGATAAATTAGTTTTTTTTGTTTATTTAAAAATGAAAAGATTTGAGTAAAAAAAAAAAAAAAAAAAAAAAACATTAAATATATAATTAATTATACTATTATTTATTTTAATATTTCATTAAATTATTGAAATTTTAAGTACTATTGTTATTTTTATATATATATATATATATATTTTCCCTTTTTCCCGCTGCATTATTTATTTATTTTTTTTTCTTTTTCTTCTTTTGTTTATATATTTTGTAATTTTATTATTTTAAGATTACTTCGAGATGAAAAATAAATTTAAAATTTTTTGAAATTTGAAATATAGTTTTAAATTTCAATATGTTAAGTAGTAATAATGAAATCCTCTTTTTTTTTTATTTGAAAATTATTTAATTGTCAATTAATTAATTTTTATTTTGTACTGATATTGATAAAAGAAAAATATTTTTACAATGTACACTATTGATTTATTGTACCAATAAAAATAAATTAGGCATGGATTTTACATTTTATATAAAATTTGTTAATACTATATATTATTGTTTCTAAATAAAAAATATTTGTATATTTTAATAAAATAATTTTTTTTGTCTTGCTTACATATTTGATATTTAATTTACTTTAAAATAATGATTTTGTTTTTAATTATATATAAATAATAACTAACTTTTTAAATTATATTTATTTATCCATAAGTATATAATGGATTTCTCAGTCTGAAATTGGTCATACTTTTTGTTTATTTATAAATTTATTATATTATAAAAGTGCTAAAATACTTTATGTTATTGTGGAATAATAAATTATAATTGTAATAAAATAAAATAAAATAAAATAAAATAAAATAAAATGAAAATCTAATTCCAACTTCGAAATCATTCAAATCATATTATATAAAAATAATTTATTCAATTCATTGATTTAAAAATATACAAAAAAAAAATACTTTTAAAAATTCCTGAAATATACAATAAAAATTCTATATATAGATGACAATTTAATGTTAAATAATAGGAATAAAAAGGAGATGTTAATCAGAAATTTCGAAATTAAAATTATTGAATAAGATGTTTGATCCTATTCTTTTATCAACAATTATTTAATTTTTTTTTTTTTTTTTTATTAAATAAAAAAATTTTTTTAATAATAAATATTTATTAATTATAAAAATATTAAATATAAAAGTTTAATATAATTATTTTTAATATAAACTTTTATATTTAATTGTCAAAAATTAAAAAAAACAATTAATAATTAATTGAATAATTAAATTATAATTATATAATTGTTGTGATTTTTCTTTAAATAGTTTAACCAATCATACTTTTTAAATATTATTTTATTTTAAATCTTTTTTTTTTTTTTTTTTTAAAAAAAAAAAAAATTAAAATTAAAATAAAAATAAAAATAAATAAAAAATAAATAATAAAAGATTAAACATTTATTTTAAAGGAAATCAAATTATATTTGTAATTTTTGAAATAAATTAAACATAATGGCCTACAATAGTGACGAAGATGATAGTAATTTAAAATATATATACATAATGTTTTTAATAATGAAAATTATTATTTAATAATTGTTTTTTTTCTTTAAAATATATTTAATTGGAATACCTTTTTTTTTTTTTTTTTATTTTTTTTTTTTATTTTTTAATTGAATATTTTTAATATATCAATAATATTATTAAATTTATAAAATATTTCTTTATTAAATTAAATAAACCTAATGGATATATAAAAAAAAATTTAAAATATTAAAGATTGGGACGATTGGACTGATAATGAAGAAGAAGCTATTTGCTTATTTTGTGACAAAAAGGATATACCCTCAGCAATATTTAGTCATATGACTTTGGAACATAATTTTAATTTCACAAAATTAAGAACTAAAGAAAGTAATAATCCAAATTATTGAAAAAATAAATTAATATATAAGTATATAATAATAATGTTTTAATGGATTAAAAAAAAAAAATAAAATAATATTTTAAAAAAAATATTTAAAAATTAAATTTCGAAATTAATGAAATTTCGAAATGTGAAAGATAACTAATTTTTTTTTTTTTTTTTTTTTTTTTTTTTTTTTTTTTTTTTTTTTTTTTTTTTTTTTTTTTTTTTTTAATATTTCATATAATCTGAAAATGTCAATTTTAAATATTTATGTTTACTCTATTAAATACCGATATTAGAAATGGAATTTTATGATTGCATTAAAATTCTAAATTATATTAGAAGAAATGTATGTATTTAATAAAAATAAAATAAAAAACACATTTAGTATTTATTTTATTTTTATTTTTATTATTATTATTATTTTTTTTTTTAAAAAAAAATGAATTGAAATTTTTAATTATTAAAATAAATTATTATTATTTAAATATAAATAAAATTTATTAATGATATTCAAAATTTCAATTTTGTAAAAATAATACTTTTATACCATATGATTTATTTTATTATATATATGTATCTAAAGGTTAAAGAAAATCCAGCATTTACTATGAGCACTGATATATCTAAAGCTGAACTCAAAAGTGTTATTGATGATGATACTAATTTACAACCAGTACTTATGGATGATGCTTTATTATATGGTAATTTAAATATATATTTGTTGTGAATATTAAAATTAATATGTTATTGTTATTTTCCGAAGTTATATAATTAATTTTATAATTATTAAAAATAAATTGATAATAATATTATGATTTTAAATTATTGAATATGTAGCATTTGAAGATGAAGAAGAAGCTTATGATTCAGAAGAAGAAAAAAAGAAACAAGAAATTCAACATGGTAAAATAATAATAACAACAAATTTATAATTTTTTTTTTTTATTTGTATTAAATCCATTAATTATTATATTATATATTAAACATATATAAATGAAAATTTTATTATTATTATTATTATTATTATTATTATTATTATTATTATTTTTTATATCTATTAAATTATAATTATATAATAAATTAGCGCAATCCCAAAATGAAATAGAATTACTTAAAAGAATTCATGAAACTGAAGAAAAATTAAAAAAAATAGAACAAGCTTTTAGTGATTATAAGCAAGCAGTTCAAAAAACATTCTTCGATAAATTAGATAATAAGTAAATATGATATAATATATCTATGCATTCCTATAATTAATAACAGTAACAATAACGAATTATTATTATTATTATTTTTTTAATTATAATTATGTTTATAATTATTTACAATGTGAAATAAATGTATATTATATTTATATATTTCAATAGGAAAGATGCAGTTCCTGATTTACCTGAATTAGAAGAAAAAGAAATAAAAAATAATGATGATGATTCTGAATCTGATCATGAAAATATTGATTCTGATTTAGAAAATGGCGATTATTACTTCACTTCATATGCTAATACAGATATTCATATTCAAATGCTTCAAGTAAGGAGATCCAATAAATCATCAATAAATTATAGTTAAAATATAAAATAATAATAATAATAATAATAATAATATAATAGTAATAAAAATTAATTAATGATTAATGATTATAAATATAATTAAATTCAAAAAGACAAAACAAACGAAAAACAGAAAAACAAAAAAATAAAAAGCGAAATATATATATATATATATTTGATTTTTTCTTTTTTTTTTTTTTTTTTTTTTTTTTGTTTTTATAAAATTTTAATTCTATATTAATTTAATTAATTATTTATATAAATAAAATTAGGATAGTGTAAGAACTTCAAGCTATCGTGACTTTTTCTATAATAATAAATCATTCTTTAAGGGAAAAACCGTTTTAGATGTCGGTTGTGGTACTGGTATTCTTTCTATGTTTGCAGCTAAAGCTGGCGCTAAAAAAGGTATAAATATATAAATAAGAAAATAAACTATGATATAAAATATATAAATCATTTTATATATTATTATACTATGTGATATTTATTTATTTATTTATTGAATTATTAATATATATATATATATTTTTTTTTTTTTTTTTTTTTTTTTTTTTTTTTTTTTTTTTTTTTTTTTTTTAACCAAAAACAAATAACAATCAATTGAACAAACAAAAAAAAAATAGTATATTCTGTTGATAACTCATCAATTATTTCTAAAGCAAGAAAAAATGTTAAAGAAAATGGTTTAGAAGACATAATAACGTACAGTATTTTATTTTATTTAATTTTATTTTTGCTTTTTTTATTTATTATATGGTATTAATATATGTTCGCCTGTTTAAATAAATAATTAATAAATGAAAATTTGTTTATTATTAATAGATTATATTATGGAAAAATTGAAGATATTGTTCTTCCAGAAAAAGTGGATGTTATTGTTTCTGAATGGATGGTACATCATAATACAAAAAAAATTAAAACTTTATATATATACTTATTTATTATACACATGTATAAATTAATATATATATATTATTTAAATAAATAATTTAATTATATAGGGATACTTCTTATTATTTGAAGGTATGCTTGATTCAGTTATACAAGCAAGAGATAAATGTTTAGTTGATGGTGGATTAAGTATGTATTCTATTTATATTGTTGGACAAGAATAAGAAAAATATAAATTTGTGTAATAAATAATTTTTTATTTCAATATAAAACAATAATAATGTATTAACAATATTTTTTATTATTTTTTTTTTTATATTATTAATAATATAAATATTATAGTGGGACCAAGTGACACCAGTATGATTCTTTCTTTAATTGAAAATGAAGATTGGATTAATTCTTATTATAACTATTGGAATGATGTTTATGGTAAGAATAATATTAATATAAATATTTTTTTTTTTTTTTTTTTTTTTTTTTTTTTTTTTTCTATATATTAATATATAATTTTAATCGTTTAATTTATTAAATAATCATAAACAATAAATAATATTAATAATAAATAATAAATAATAAATAATAAATAATAAATAATAAATAATAAATAATAAATAATAAATAATAAATAATAAATAATAAATATAATTAATAAATAACTAATAAATTAATAATAATAATAATATTAATAATTTTATTATTATTATTATTATTATTATTATTATTATTTTTAATAATTAATTTAAAGGTTTTAAAATGACAAGTATGAAAAAAGAATATATATTGGATGGACAAGTGGCTATTATGGATCCAAAATCAATAGTTAGTGATGAAGTTACGGTTAAATCTTGGGATTTAAATAAAGTTTCAATTGAAGATTTATCCTTTACTTCTGAATTTAAATTTACTTGTGCTAAAGATGCTCGTGTTCACGGCATTTGTGGTTATTTCGATATTACTTTCAAAAATCCAAATGATCCAACATTTGAAGATGTTTACTTTTCTACTTCTCTTTTATGTAAACCAACTCATTGGAAACAATGTACTTTTATATTAGAAAATGCTTTTAATGTCAAACAAGGTGAAGTTATTCAAGGTACTATTACTGTAGCAAGACTTAAGCGTAATCATCGTGATCTTAAGGTTGACTTAAGTTTAAGTCGTGCTTCTACAAATGAAATACTTTTAGATAAAGTTAGATATTTTGTAAGATAATCATACTCTTTATTTATTATAGTTAATTCTATTGAGAGAGTGAGAAAAAAAAATACAACTATATATATATATATATTTGTACAAATGTGTATGAAAATTATATTATAAGTTATTATTTTTTAATAATTATAATATATATATTTTGTTTTAGGGAAAAAATAATAAATAAATAAATAATATATATTAAATGAATAAAATTATATAATAATTATAATAAGATAATTAAAAGAAATAAATGATAAATTAAAATGAATAAAAAAAAAAAGTTTGATATATGACATATATAATATAATATATAAATAAATAATATAGTTTCTTTTTTCTTTAATAATTATTATTATTATTTTTTTAAAGTTAATAAATTTTATTTAATCACTTTTAATATATTATATATTATATTTTAAATAAATATTCAATTATAAAAATTTATATACTTATAAGTGTATTTTTTTATTTATAATTTATTTTGCTTTATTAAATATTAAGTACATTTTTCTTTAATATTTAATTATATATATATATATATATATTATTGGTGTAGTTATTATAGGCTGAAGAAAAAAAATCATTCAAATTTATATTGATAAATTATTTTTTATGAAAAAATATATATTATACATTTTATTCGATTTTTATATTAATAATAATAGAATAGTTAATATTCAATTAAAAAAAAATATATATATAAAATTTCCTAATGTAGAAACATAGAAAAATAAAAAATAAAAGAAATAAAATAAAAAAATCATAAAAATAATAATAAAAAATAAAAATAAAAATAAAAATAAATAAATAAATAAATAAATAAATAAATAAATAAATAAATAAATAAATAAATAAATAAATAAATAAATAAATAAATAATAATAATAATAATAATAATAATAATAATAATAATAATAATAAAAGAAAAAAAAAAAACTTGAGAAATCAATAAAAATATATATATATATATTTTATTTTTTCACTTTTTTATATGGAAAAGGTTTATTATGAAAAATATGCCATTTATTGAGAAAAATCCCTTTTATTTATATTTAATATATAATAATAAACATATAATTATTCATTAATATGAATAAGGGAGAGGTCCAAAACGAATGTGGTTCATTTCGCCAATTTTTATAATACAAATTTTCAATACGCCATTTATTTTTAATGGCTTGTAAAAATTTTTGTTAACGCCATAAATTTTTAATAAAATTATATGTAAAAAAATAAATGTATAAATAAATAAACAAATAAATAAATAAATAAATAAAGAATGTAATAAGTATATAAAATAAAAATAAATAGTAGAATACGAATATAAAGTACAGATTTAATAAAATAAAATAAAATAAAATAAAATAAAATAAAATAAATAGTAGAAATATGAATATATAGTACAGATTTAATAAAATAAAATAAAATAAAATAAAATAAAATAAAATAAAATAAAATAAAATAAAATAAAATAAAATAAAATAAAATAAAATAAAATAAAATAAAATAAAATAAAATAAAATAAAATAAAATAAAATAAAATAAAATAAATAGTAGAATATTAAAAATAAAGTACAAATTGAATAAAATAAAATAAAATAAAATAAAATAAAATAAAATAAAATAAAATAAAATAAAATGAATAGTAGAAACATAAATATAAGTACAGATTGAATAAAATAAAATAAAATAAAATAAAATAAAATAAAATAAAATAAAATAAAATAAAATAAAATAAAATAAAATAAAATAAAATAAAATAAAATAAAATAAAATAAAATAAAATAAAATAAAATAAAATAAAATAAAATAAAATAAAATAAAATAAAATAAAATAAAATAAATAATAAAATAAAATAAAATAAAATAAAATAAATAGTAGAAATATGAATATATAGTACAGATTTAATAAAATAAAATAAAATAAAATAAAATAAAATAAAATAAAATAAAATAAAATAAAATAAAATAAAATAAAATAAAATAAAATAAAATAAAATAAAATAAAATAAAATAAAATAAAATAAATAGTAGAAATATAAATATGAAGTACAGATTGAATAAAATAAAATAAAATAAAATAAAATAAAATAAAATAAAATAAAATAAAATAAAATAAAATAAAATAAATAGTAGAAATATGAATATATAGTACAGATTTAATAAAATAAAATAAAATAAAATAAAACAAAATAAATAGTAGAAATATGAATATATAGTACAGATTTAATAAAATAAAATAAAATAAAATAAAATAAAATAAAATAAAATAAAATAAAATAAAATAAAATAAAATAAAATAAAATAAAATAAAATAAAATAAAATAAAATAAAATAAAATAAATAGTAGAAATATGAATATATAGTACAGATTTAATAAAATAAAATAAAATAAAATAAAATAAATAGTAGAAATATGAATATAAAGTATAGATTTAATAAAATAAAATAAAATAAAATAAAATAAAATAAATAGTAGAAATATGAATATAAAGTATAGATTTAATAAAATAAAATAAAATAAAATAAATAGTAGAAATATGAATATATAGTACAGATTTAATAAAATAAAATAAAATAAAATAAATAGTAGAATATTAAATATAAAGTACAGATTGAATAAAATAAAATAAAATAAAATAAAATAAAATAAAATAAAATAAAATAAATAGTAGAATATTAAATATAAAGTACAGATTGAATAAAATAAAATAAAATAAAATAAATAGTAGAATATTAAATATAAAGTACAGATTGAATAAAATAAAATAAAATAAAATAAAATAAATAGTAGAATATTAAATATAAAGTACAGATTGAATAAAATAAAATAAAATAAAATAAAATAAATAGTAGAATATTAAATATAAAGTACAGATTGAATAAAATAAAATAAAATAAAATAAAATAAAATAAATAGTAGAATATTAAATATAAAGTACAGATTGAATAAAATAAGATAAAATAAAATAAATAGTAGAATATTAAATATAAAGTACAGATTGAATAAAATAAAATAAAATAAAATAAAATAAAATAAAATAAAATAAATAAATAGTAGAAATATGAATATAAGGTACAGATTTAATAAAATAAAATAAAATAAAATAAAATAAAATAAAATAAAATAAAATAAAATAAAATAAAATAAAATAAAATAAAATAAAATAAAATAAAATAAAATAAAATAAAATAAAATAAAATAAAATAAAATAAAATAAAATAAAATAAAATAAAATAAAATAAAATAAAATAAAATAAAATAAAATAAAATAAAATAAAATAAAATAAAATAAAATAAAATAAAATAAATAGTAGAAATATAAATATGAAGTACAGATTGAATAAAATAAAATAAAATAAAATAAAATAAAATAAAATAAAATAAATAGTAGAAATATGAATATAAAGTACAGATTGAATAAAATAAAATAAAATAAATAGTAGAATATTAAATATAAAGTACAGATTGAATAAAATAAAATAAAATAAAATAAAATAAAATAAAATAAAATAAAATAAAATAAAATAAAATAAAATAAAATAAAATAAAATAAAATAAAATAAAATAAAATAAAATAAAATAAAATAAAATAAAATAAAATAAAATAAAATAAAATAAAATAAAATAAAATAAAATAAAATAAAATAAAATAAAATAAAATAAAATAAAATAAAATAAAATAAAATAAAATAAAATAAAATAAAATAAAATAAAATAAAATAAAATAAAATAAAATAAAATAAAATAAAATAAAATAAATAGTAGAAATATAAATATGAAGTACAGATTGAATAAAATAAAATAAAATAAAATAAAATAAAATAAAATAAAATAAAATAAAATAAAATAAAATAAAATAAAATAAAATAAAATAAAATAAAATAAAATAAAATAAAATAAAATAAAATAAAATAAAATAAAATAAAATAAAATAAAATAAAATAAAATTAAATAAATATTGAATGTAATAATATAAAAGTACAAGTATATAAAATAAAATTAAATAAATATTGAATGTAATAATATAAAAGTACAAGTATATAAAATAAAATAAAATAAATATTGAATGTAATAATATAAAAGTACTAATATATAAAATAAAATAAATATTTATCATTATTTTTTATTAAAGAATATTAAAGACAATTTATTTTTAAAAATAAAATGTTTAATTTAATTATATATGTTAGAAAGCAAAAAAATCATTTATACTTAATGAGATTATTAACAAACAATAATATTGTTTTATATATTAAATTACATCATCATCAATTGAATACAATAAAAATGTAAAAAATTTTCATTTCTAAAACATTGATCTGTAATATTCTTTAATAAAAAATTATTAGATATTTATTTTATTTTATTTTATTCAATCTGTACTTTATATTTAATATTCTACTATTTATTTTATTTTATTTTGTTTTATTCAATCTGTACTTTATATTTAATATTCTACTATTTATTTTATTTTATTTTATTTTATTATTAAATTCGTACTTTATATTCATATTTCTACTATTTATTTTATTTTATTTTATTTTATTTTATTAAATATGTACCTTATATTCATATTTCTACTATTTATTTTATTTTATTTTATTTTATTTTATTTTATTTTATTTTATTTTATTAAATCTGTACCTTATATTCATATTTCTACTATTTATTTTATTTTATTTTATTTTATTAAATCTGTACTTTATATTCATATTTCTACTATTTATTTTATTTTATTTTATTCAATCTGTACTTATATTTATATTCTACTATTTATTTTATTTTATTTTATTCAATCTGTACTTTATATTCATATTTCTACTATTTATTTTATTTTATTTTATTCAATCTGTACTTTATATTCATATTTCTACTATTTATTTTATTTTATTTTATTTTATTTTATTTTATTTTATTAAATCTGTACTTTATATTCATATTTCTACTATTTATTTTATTTTATTTTATTTTATTCAATCTGTACTTATATTTATATTCTACTATTTATTTTATTTTATTTTATTCAATATGTACTTATATTTATATTTCTACTATTTATTTTATTTTATTTTATTCAATCTGTACTTATATTTATATTCTACTATTTATTTTATTTTATTTTATTCAATCTGTACTTATATTTATATTCTACTATTTATTTTATTTTATTTTATTCAATCTGTACTTATATTTATATTCTACTATTTATTTTATTTTATTTTATTCAATCTGTACTTATATTTATATTCTACTATTTATTTTATTTTATTTTATTCAATCTGTACTTATATTTATATTCTACTATTTATTTTATTTTATTTTATTCAATCTGTACTTATATTTATATTCTACTATTTATTTTATTTTATTTTATTCAATCTGTACTTATATTTATATTCTACTATTTATTTTATTTTATTTTATTCAATCTGTACTTATATTTATATTCTACTATTTATTTTATTTTATTTTATTCAATCTGTACTTATATTTATATTCTACTATTTATTTTATTTTATTTTATTCAATCTGTACTTATATTTATATTCTACTATTTATTTTATTTTATTTTATTCAATCTGTACTTATATTTATATTCTACTATTTATTTTATTTTATTTTATTCAATCTGTACTTATATTTATATTCTACTATTTATTTTATTTTATTTTATTTTATTTTATTTTATTTTATTTTGCATACTTGTACTTACTATTGCATTCTTTATTTATTTATTTTTTTTTTACAAATAATTGAAAAACTAATTTTTCAAAATTAGCATTTAGAATAATATTGGATAATTAATATAATAATTTTAATTATATAATTAAAAAATATTTATAAAAATATAGAAATGGAAAAAAATCTTATTATTGATATAAGTGAATCTAACAAAGGAAAAAAATAAATTATTATTAATAAAAAATATAAATTTAATTTTTCATATATAAGAAAAGATAATTCAAAAGTTTATGTACAGAAATAAATGTAAATCTTTTATTATTTTAAATGATAAGAAAGAAATCTTAAAATATGATAGTTCACTTAATCATCCTGAAAATGAATACGGTGTATCTCTATCTATAATGAAACATAAAATTAAAGATGGAATTGAAAAAAAGTTCAATTCCTTATGGTATAAAAATAAAACCCCTATATAATAAAATTTCTAAGGAAATGAGATTTATATGTTCAGAATATAATTCAATTAAATCTCAAATATCAAGAAATTTAAATAAAAACTTCCATCCAATGTAACAACATTTACTGAAATTCCTAATGAATCTAAATATTATAAAACAAAGTGAGGTGAAAATTTTATGATATTCCAAAAATATTAATTTAATAATTTTTCAATCTCTTTTTCAAGTAAAATTATTTAGGGAATATAATGATGATATATGATGATATATTTGTTGATGGTACATTTTTTATTGCCCCTAAATTTAGTTATCAAATATTTATTACAAGAACTTACGCTAAAGAATTAAATAGTTTTTGCACTACTTCTTTTGCAATATTACAAAATAAAGAACAAGAAATATATAAAATATTTAAAAAATTAAATAAAAAAAAAATGCTAATACATGTAACAATAATATTAATAATATTATAATTGCAGAATCAACAGTCATTTAAATAATTTATTTCTAACAATACCATCTTATTATAAATTAATAGATAAATTAAATGAACTTGAACATTTACCATATTATGATTATCAAAGAAAAATAAGAGGAATTTAGAAAATAAAAAAAAGAGCAATAAATAAAGCTAATGAAATCAGTGTCTTAAATGAACGCTACAAAAATATTGAAACCAAGTTAATTGATACTAAATGTGATAGAAATAATACTATTAATTTGTGGTTTGATTGTTTAACTGATTTAAATAATATAATATAAATATTATTTTATAATAAATAATTAAAAAATGAGGAATAACCAAACGAAATAATCAGAATTCTGTCATTCAAAAATTTAATTTATAAAGCTTATTAAATTTATACAGTTTAAATAAATATTCAAATACGTTTCTATAATTAATAATTTTATCATTATAATTATTATTTTTTTGATAACATTTAAATAAAAGAATTATTATTAATAATATATATATTTTTAATAACATTTATATTTTTATATAATTTTTTTTTTTATTAATAAAATCTAACCATTATATGATTTATTTAATTATTCACTTAATAATTAATTAAAAAATTGAAATAACAAAATAATACAATAAAATAATATTATGTAGCATAAAATATCTATAGCCACAAATTTATATATATCACGTGAAAATTGACGTAATGCAACTTCCCTGTCCAAAACGCCAATTTCACGTGATATATCAAATTTTGAGGCTTTTTAAATTAATAGTTATATGATACTAGTTTGTTGTATTATTAATTTATATTTTTTTTCTTAAAATTTATTAAGTGAATAATTAAATAAATTATAATGGTTAGATAAAAATAAATATTTTTTTACAAAAAAAAAAAAAAATAAAATAAAATATTCAAACAATTAAAAGGTTTATTTTTTGTAAAAAAAAAAAAAAATATTAATAAAATACTTTAGCAATTATATAGATTTATTTATTTAAAAAAAATATTAATAAAATACTTTAGCAATTATATAGATTTATTTATTTAAAAAAAAATATTAATAAAATATTTAAACAATTATTAATAAAATTAATTATAAATATTAATAATAAAATATAAAAATATAAAAATATATTATTGATATTAATAATAAAATATAAAAATATAATATAAATATTAATAATAAAATATATAATAATAAGGTTATAAGGAAAATAATTATTTATCATTTTCCTTATAACATGATTGTCAAAAAAAAAAAAAAATTATATAAAAATATTTTATTTTTTATTGACCTTTTTAATTTTTATTTATTTATTTATTTACTTATTTATTTATACATTTAGTTTTTTTACTTAAAATTATATTAAATTTTATGGCGTTATAATATAAATTTTAAAAGCCACAAATAAATAGATGGCTTATTAAAATTTCAAAAAAAAATTGGCGTTTTGGACCACATTCTATGAATACTAATTATAATATTTTTATTTATTATTACTATATATTATTATTATTATTTAATATTTATTAATTAATAATATTATTATTTATTATTTATTACTGGTTTGTTTTTGTTTTTTAATAAGGATATATACTCAAATTAGCCATTTTGGGGTCAATTAGTTGGTATTCTTTATAAATTGAATATATAATACTTACAATTAATAAGTGTATTATTTTATGTTCATTTATTAAAATATCAAATAGTAAAACTATTATTTAGTAATATCAAATTAATTATATTTTAATATTTAATATTTATTAGAATAGTTCTATTATTAAAACTTTAAATTATTAAATTTTATTAAATAAAAATTTAAGGTAAAGCCAAGAATTTTATAAAAAGATATTTAAAGATATTAAATATAAAGTGGAATATTCCTATGTTGTACAAAATTGTATAAATTTTAAATGCATCATTTAATTATAATTTTAATATCGAAAAATTATATTTATGTACGTTAAAGATGAAAATTTTTAATTATTACTTATAATTGGAGGTTTCTAAACTATAGAAATAATTATTATTATAATTATTATTTTATTTCATATATTTGTTAAAAATTTTTAATATTCATAATTATAGAATATATTATTTTATTTGAGTAAATATAGAAATATTAATTATTTGTATTATTACTGTAAATACAAATATATATATATATATATTTTAATATAATATTTTGCAGTAAAATTAAATATATCCACATATCCACATATTTTTAATTCCAAGTCTTTAAATATTTTATTTTTTAAAAAAGAAATATTTTCTTTTAAATTAATTTAAGATATTATGATGAGTTTACAAGTAAAATATGGAATTTTTATAAGTAAATATAAATTATATTATATCATTCCTATTTTCATGTTCTTTTACTACAAAGGTTTGAACAACAGATCTTTATTGTTGGGCAATATATGAATTTCATTACCAGCTTTTCATAATTTAGTAATAGAAAGTATTTTTATTATTAATTATATGGTATAATTATTAAATTATTTTGTTTCCTGTTTAATTAATATTACTGAATTTAATTAAAAAGTTTATTTTTAATAAATAAATAATTTAATTAAATATTACTATCAATGTTACACATATTTTAATGTGATTAATCATATATATACAATATAATTAAATTTAAATTATTAAAGGATTGTACTGGGAATAAAGTAGTATCTTTATATATTTAATATCATTAATATTATAAAATGATATTGTATAATCATTAAATTCTTATTTTTTATTTATATGTAATATAGGTTTGATATAATGAATTTTTTATTTATAAAATAAAAAGTGAAAATTTATAAAATAGATATAAAATTAATAACTAGAGTTTTAATTATTTATATCGAAAATTTAAATAACGCAATAATTATTGGATATATTAGAATTTTTTTAAGATTTTCTTAAATACGATGATAAATTCCTATGAAAAATAGTATTTTTTTAAAATTTATAGTAATTTTTGAATTTGGCTATATGCTTTTTTTATTCTTTCACTAATGAAATAAATTAATAAAATACAAAAAGGTAAATTTATTGTAATATATTTTAAATTATAAGTTTTTATATATAAATTAAATTAAATTAAATTAAATTAAATGATTTAAATATATAATAATTTAATTTATAATTGTTATTGCATTTATATAAAAGGCTAAAATCAAATTTAATTGTAAACTTTAAAATTTATAAAAAAATATTCAATATTTTTTGTACTTCAATATATTATTAATTAAATTAAAGTATATATTCTATAATTACAGATCATTAATTTTAAATAGAATAATTATTATAAAATTGAATATAAGATATTCCATGAAGCAATAAAAAAAATATATGTATATATATCATTTAATTAAATTAAATATATAAATAGGTTAAATAATATTAAAAAAAAATATTAATTATAATTCTTAATCCATGAAACTTAACTTTAATTATTCTTAATGCCTTTTCTAATATAGTAAAATAACTTTAAATAAATAAGAAATTTGAGAAAGTAAATAATATAGCAAAAAAATTGTATCAAAAAAAAAAAAAAAAAAAATCAATCAATATATATAACTATATATGTAATTAATATATCTATTTTTATTACATTTGTAAATTTTTAATTTTAACCAGAAATAGGTAATATAATGCTTATAGAAAATGGAATGACTATTGTTATATTTTTTTTTAATGTAAAGTATATAAAAAAATATTATTGTATATTTTTTTGGTAACAAAATAAAAAAATAAAAATGTTTTAAGTATATACGAATAAAATAACTATAAATAATAATTATTTTGAAGTATAAATATATATATATATATTTTTTAATTTATTATTATTATTATTATTTATCTAGTTTCAATTTATAATATATTAATATTTTAATTATCAAAATTTATCGAATTTATATATAATTTTAATAATTAAAAAAAAAAAAAATTTTATCTTTAATATTTCTTTTTGAAGTTTTTATTATAATAATATAAGATGATGGAAAAATAAAATGAAGATAAATTATTAAATTAATCGAAATTGGACTATAAAATATTATTAACATTTTTTTTTTTTTTTAAAAATAATTGCATTTTTTTTATACTAAATAATATATATATTCTGTTTTTATAAAAATTAAAATTAATAATAATCTTAAAACTCAAAAACTCAAAAAAATTCACAAATTATATTAGTAGATAATAATATATATATAAATGAAAAAAAAAAAAAAAAAAAAAAAAAAAAAAGGTTTTAGGAACAAGTAAAAATAGAAAGTATTTGAGAAATATAATAAATAAATATACCAATAAAATCTTCAAAATTTATTAATATACAATTATTTTAGGAAAGTTATTTCAATTAAAAATAAGGAATATTTATATTATTTATAAAGAATAATATAAAATAATAAATAAATAAAGAATTAATAATAAAAAAAGAAAGAATTTATATATATATATATATTTATATATATATAAGTAAATTAAAAAAAAAAAAAGATTTATAACTTTATAATAGTACAATAGGCATTGTTAATATATTTTAAAAAATTTTACAAATATATATCTATTTTTTTATTTAATCCTTTTTAGGATGTATTTTAAAAATATAGTATATTTAAAATGTTCATTTTTTATGTATTCAATTAATTTTTATAAGATAAAATTGTCAGTATACTAAGTACTTTTTTAAATACAAAACAACACATATTTAATAAATTTAAATTTATTTTTTTTAAATTATATATTAAAAACAAGGAAACATAAACATAAATTAATGTTAACGTATATTTTTTTTTATATCAACTCATGACTTCTATACAAGAGAAAGAAAAATATAATATGTATAATAATAATAAAATCTATCGATAATTAGAATTTTTTATTTTAAAAAAAAAAAATAAAATAAAATATCAAATATTTAAGTTATTATTTAAATTTTTAAAACTTTACATTTTTATATTGTAAAGTTTAAATTATAATCTTCAACATAATATATAAATTACTTCATATATTCACATTTTCATTTTGTATTTATCTTAAAATAAAATATAATAATAATGAACAAACATTTACAAAAGTTTGTTGATAGTTATAAAATTAAAATAAATAAACTTCTCAATAGCAATTTCTACGCATTTTCTAATATTATTATTTTAATTCTTAGTGCAATTACTCTTTCAGATGGTAATCAAGATGACAGACATAATATAATAAGTTATTTTTTTTTCAATTTTGATAAGGCATATTCTATATTTTTTATTATCGATTTCTTCCTTAATTTTTCAGCAAAACCTATTAAAGAGACATTTACAACATTTTGGGGGTTATTTGATGTTTGTGTTTTAATAATTAGTGTTGCCTCATTAAATGGACTTTTAAATTTCACTTCTTTAAGGTTATGGTTAATTATTAAATATTTGGACAAAGTACCAGGTGTATATTTATTAAAACTATAAATATATATATTTATTTTTTTTTTTAAAAAACGACTTTTTTTTTTAATAATTTATTTAATATAAATAAAAAAATATAAATACTTACAATAGTTACAGAGGTCAAAAATTATAAATTTATATTTTTTTATCTATTTATAATTATTATTAAAATATATTCTAAATTATATATTTCTAATGTTGTTAAATATATATATATATTTATCTGATTTTAAATTAGGACTGGAGTATACAAATTTAATATGCTCTGCACTTAAAAAATCTATGAATATTATTAAAGATATTGGTATTTTTGCATTGTTCTTTTTTACTTGTACAGGCATTTTAACGGTATCCTTTTGGGGTGGTAAAATGTCAAATTATTGTGTTGATAAAAATGGTAATATTTTAGATAATAATAGATTATGTTCACTTGATTCAAAATATGGCAATCATTGCCCATTAAATTATACATGTACATATATAAAGAATTCTAATTCAGGGACTGTCAGTTTTGATAATATATTTATTTCATGGTTAAATATTTTTCAAGTAAATATAAAAGATTGATGTCTATAAATTTTATTATTATTTATTTATTTTTTCTATTTTTCGAAAATAAAATAATAAGAATTATAAAAAAAAAAAAAAAATTGTAGAAATTTGATTGTAATTCTAATTAATCAATATATTATTATAATTAAAAATAATTTATATATTATTTAGGTATTGACCACAGAAGGATGGTCTGAAATATATTTTAGAGTAGAAGATGTTTCATCAAAATTATCAATAATATTCTTTATATTCATTATTATTGTTGGTAATTGGCTTTTACTTCAATTAATTGTCGCTACTGTAGTTCAAAGTCTTAAAAGTCAAATTAAGATTAAGAAAAAGTATAATATTAAAAAAAGTAAAACCTTTATTAATGATGAAAGATCAAAGTATACCTATTTAAAACAGAAATTGAAAAACTTTATTAATAATTCATGGGTTGAAAATATTATTCTTTTAATTACAATTGTTGATACTCTTTTTATTTGTATGGTGAACAGTGATATTTCTGGTAAATTATCATCTTCAATCTTATATATTGAAATTGTATGTACCTCAATATTTTCAATAGAAATGATCATAAAAATTATAGTCATGGGATTTATTGGCTATTGGAAATCTTCTATTTATAATATTATGGATGGAATTTTCACCATACTCTCAATATTAGAAATAACTTTTTCTAGTGATTCTAGTATAGCTGTATTTCGTATTCTACGTGCTTTTCGTATATTACGTTTAACAAAATTTTTACCTCAACTTTCAAATCTTATTTCTGTATTTTGTGATTCAGCAAAACCATTATTTTCACTTTTTGTTATATGGATATTATCTGTTATCATTTTTAGTTTATTTACAATTCAATTTTTTCACGGTGGTATGAATTTATTTGATAATAAACCTAAAAATAACTTAGAAAACTTTTACTATTCGTTTCTTTCGGTGGTTCAACTTTATACAGTAGAAAATTGGGACACGATTAAAAATAATATTTACGAATCAAAGGGAATTTATGCAACATTAATTCCAGTGATAATTATTATTGTTGGTGCATATATTTTTTCACAGTTCTTAGTCGCTATTTTATTGAGTGCTTTCATTGATCGACTTCAAACAGATGAATTTTATAAAAAGATTTACGATAAAAAGGGAAACACTAAGCATATTATTAAATATGTTGTAAGTGAACTTTTTGAGTCTCATAATAAAAAGGATAAAATGAATAAGAGTAATAAAGATATTAATAATAATAGTGAAGAAAAAACAGGTATTGAAAATATAACTGATGTAGAAAATTCGACAGAACTTCTTACCAATAAATTAGAACCAAAACATGAGCTTAAATTTATTAATGTAGCTGGTGAACGTAAACGTTATATTCCAACTAATCCTTCACCACTTAAAATGGGAGAGCCTATTTCTAAATCTTATTCAGTCCCATTAGAATTGAATCAAAGTTCACAAGATATTCCTAATGTGAAGAAGACTTTAGTACCTGATTTAAAAAAGGATAATTTAAATAATTTCAAAATACTTTCAGGTATTAGTGGTAATAAACAAAAAAAGGAAAGAGGAACTAACTTACCCTCGAAACCTATGTTTGACATATGTGAAAGCATTAATGATGATCAGGGAAGTGAACCAAGCCAAAGTCAAAACTCTAATTATAAGGAAATTGATGACTTAGATACCTCTATATTTACAACAAATTCACCATTTAATTTTAATGACGGCCGAGTAACTACTAGTTCTTCACTGAAAGAAGAAAATCAAGAAAAGGGTAGTCTTGAAGAGAAGAAAAATAAATTTACTATAAAAATTTCAGATGCCAAAAATATTCATCATATTACAGGTGGGGGAAAAACTAATGTCCCTCATGTTTTTTCAAAAATTCTCAGAGATAATAAAAAAGCAAGTGAAGAAAGGAAAAAAAATAATATAGAAGAAATGAAACAAATTGAAAGTGAGAGACCCCCATCTCCTCCGAAATTTATTAGAAGAATTCATAGTTTAAAAAAACCAAAAAATACTAAACATAATGTAAGTGATTCAAATTCAAATTTAAGTTCAAAATCAGGAGAACAAGTTTATAATGATGGTTTAAAAGATAATATTAGTATAAAAACAGAAACACAAAAGCAAACTTTTAGATCTTTGGACATAACAGAAATGGATTATTTAGCTTCCAATGAAGTTTTTCGAACATTAACATCATCATCAGCACCAGAATCTTTTGGTAATATTGAATTACAATCAAATCAAAATATACAATTGAAGCAGAATAAGAAAAAATTAGGTCAAATAAAATGTAAGTTAATCAATCCTCTTATTTCAAAAATAAGAAAAATTCATAAAGAGTATCGTGAGTCCTATTTTGTTCATATTTGCTACAAAATAATTAAAAATGATATTTATTTTTATATTATTGGTATTGTCACTATTGCCAGTTGCATATCGTTAGCATTAGAAACACCAAGGCCTAAAGACTCTAAATTTTATCATATATTAAATAGATGTGATGTATTTTATACCCATATTTTTATTCTAGATTTAGTAGTTAATAATATTGCCTATGGTGCACTGTTTACGAAAAGAGCTTACTTGAAAAAACTCTATAATTGGATTGATGTTGTTGTAGTACTTATTTCACTTCTTAATGTACTTGGCTATGGTAATAAATTTCACACTTTAAGAATTTTCCGTTTAGTTCGTATTTTGAAATTTTTCAAGATTCATGATGGACTTCGAATTGTTTCAACTTCTGTCTGGAAAACGATACCTTCATTATTTATAGCCTTAATTCCTTATGCATTTTATTTATTAATTTGCTCCTCTGTTAGTCTTTCTTTATTCGTAAATCGAGGTTGGAAATGCAGTGATCCTCATATCCATTCTAAAACGAATTGTGTTGGTAATTATGTAACTAATACTAATACGACGGAACCAAGAATATGGCATCCATACCCAGTAACTTATGATAATTTTTTAGATAGTCTGCTAAGTTCTTTTATTATTTCACATCAAGAAGGTTGGCCAGATATTATGTATCGTTATATGGATTCCGTTGATCTTTCCGATAATACAGGTAATGAACATCATTTAGGTTATTCGGTATTTTTTGTTTTTTCAGTTTTAATTGGTAATTGGCTTTTCTTAGCAGTAGTTACTGCATTAATTTTCAATAATTTAAGGAGAAATCAGGATATTTTAAGAGGAATTCAGGTAATTACAATTAAAGAAATATTTTATAATAATAATAATAATAATAATAATAATAATAATAATAATAATAATAAATAAATAAATAAATAATAATAATAATAATATATTTTTTTATATATTTATTAATATATATTTTAATATATTAAATTTGAAATATTTTTCTTTTTATTTATAATATATATTGATTAAAGTATTTATCCGATGGTCAAAGAAAGTTATTAGATTATATTAAATTGATTATTACAAATAAGCCAAATTTCCCATTAGAGAAATCAAAATCTTCTTTCAGAAATAAAGTTAGATACTTTATCAATACCAAAATTTTTAATAGAATATCTTTTGGAATAATTGGCTTAAACGTCATAGTAATGATGCTGGATTGTACAAATAATAATCAAATAATTAATATTATAATTAATTACTCAGAAATTGTGTTTATAATATTGTATACTATTGAAGTTGTAATATTACTTTATGGCTATGGAATTAGATATTTCTTTAAGGATTATTGGAATACATTATCCTTTGGTATTGTGGTTGCATCCATTATTTCACTATTTATTAAAAGTTCAACATTTCCTATAATTTTTTCTTCTATACGTCTCCTAAGAGTTTTACGTATTATAAAGTATGCAAAAGGCTTAAAGGCATTGGGTATTGCTATCTTTTTTAACTTTACTCAACTTTTTAATGTATTATTTGTAAGTATAAATAATTTAAATAGTAATATTTTTTTTTTTTTTTTTTTTTTTTTTTTTTTTTTTTTTCTTCAAATAATCTTTTAGTACTGATAAGATAAAAAAAAATTTTTTTATAAATAAAACAGTTTTTTTTTTATATATATAATATTTAGATATAATTAAATTATGAATTTCAGAAAAATTTAATTTCTAATGTATATATTATTATATTATAATATTTATGAAAAATGCTTCACTAAATTTAATTATTATTATTTTTTTATATTTATTTATTTCAATATAAAATAGTTAATGTTTATTATTTGTTATGTATTTGCCGTTATTGGTTATCATTATTTTGGAAGTATAAATATTCAATATACAAGTTACTTAAATGACCATTTAAATTTTTCTTCCTTTATCAATAGTTTAATTACAGTATTTATATTTTGTACAGGGGAAGGTTGGCCATTTGCCTTAGGTGATTGTTCAGGTAAAACAATAAGTTATAACTGTAATCCAAATAAAGAAAATTGTGGCTCTCGATGGGCAATAGTCTATTTTATTACTTTACAAGTAATTTTTAGTTGGATCTTGTTAAATAGTTTTATTGCTATTACTGTTGATACTTTTGTTACTGTATTGGAAGAACATGATGAGATCATTCGTTTAGAAAAAGTTTGGAATGCTTTCAATCAACAGTGGATTAAATATGATTGGAATAAATCTGGTGATTTGACATTTGTAGAGTTGGTAAATATGTATAATAGTTTTAAACTTCCAAAAGGAACAGAATGGGGTAATCAAAATAGAGAGAATGGTTTATTACTTGTTAAACCTCCAATAGAAGAAATATTTAAAAATGTTAAAGTATATAAGAATCGATGTAAATATCATGATGTTATTTTTGGATTTTTAAATAGTTGGATGGGAGAAGAATTACCCGAATCATTTTTAATTCGTGAAAAAGAAAAAGTTAAAACGGGTTATGAAAAGAAAGTTTTTGAAAAACGTAAAAATAGTATATATAGTTTAGAAAATAGTACAATAGAAGAGAAAAGACGAAATAAAACAAATAAAGACAAAATAATAGGAAAATCTAAAAGAATATATAGAAGGATCATTCAAGCTCTTTCGCTTGATTCTTCGAAAAAGAGTCCGAAGGATGTTAATATTCATATTTTAGTTGAAAGTGTTGATGATATAAAAGATAGTAATAATACTGATGATGATAATACTTTAAATTCTAATACACCTGCATTAGAAGATGAATATATTAGAATGAATATGCATACTTGTAGTGGTAGAATTCAAAATATGTATACTAAGGATTTAATTAATTCAGTAAAAACGAGTGGAGTAGATGATAAAGATATTACAGAATCTACACCAACACAAACTACTACAATTTTTAATTTATTTGAAATCAATAAGAATAATTTATCATCAGAAACCTTGAATGAATTAAATCATTCTTCAATTGAAAATGAAAATGAAGTTTATAACATTCATAATTCAAATGAACAAAAAATAGAAAAATCCGAAGTGAATGGAAAGAACGATAATGAGAGAAAAAATGAAAATAATGATATAGCTGAAAAAAATGAACCAAATGAAAATGACGGAAAAGATAATAGAAATGAAGAGAAACCAAAAGAAAAGTTACAGCAACATAAATTCTATCGTAAAGGTGGCTATCCATCTAAAAAATATTCATCCCATTATTCTTCAGAAACTTCTACCAATTCAAATTATCTTTCAATTGATAGTATTTTTGATCAAAATAAATTAAAAGATAGGGATGCATTTTGTTTTGATGGTCAGGATAGAATGTTTGAAAAGAAAGAAAGGGAAAAAGAATTGGAAAAGGATAAAGAATTGAAAATTTTAAATGATAAATCTTTAAAAAAGAGTTATCCTTATTTCTATCATGAAGATAATCATTATTATAAGCGCCATTCTACTCATAGTTCAGGAGCTTCTAATCCTAATTATCTTTCTGTCAATACCATAAAGGATAATGATCTCTTTACATTGAGTGAAGTTGATAGTGTGTTGGAAGGAAAAGAAAAAAATGAGAATAATAAAATAGAAAAACAAAAAGATAAGGAAAGAGTATCAAAATTGAAAGGTTATCGTCATAAAGTTTATCGGGAAGAAAGTTATCCCATTAATCAAAACTCAAATTATCTTACAACATCAACAACGATGGCACCAATAACAATGATTACTACTACTGGTTCTACAGGTACTATAATTAATGCAACTACTACAACTCCCACAACTACTACAATTACTACTACTATTACCACTACAGCTTCGAAATTGATAAATAATGAACCATTTAATTATAAGCCTATAAATTTCAATCCTATTGTCATTTCCAATATTAATTCTAATTCAAATCAAGATAGATATAAACCATTGAATATTGCTGATGCAAATATAAATCCAATGATAATAAATAATAATAATAATAATAATAATAATAATAATAATAATGATAATGCTAATAATGTTAATAATAATAATAATAATAATAATAATAATAATAATGTTATTAATAATAATAATAATAATAATAATAATAATAATAATGTTATTAATAATAATAATAATAATAATAATAATGATGATAATGGTAATGTTAACAATAATGATGATAATAATGATGATAATAATGATGATAATGATTATAGTAATAATGATTATAGAACATATAATATTAATGCTATGAGTGATAATATTACCAATTTTAATTTAACTTATGAGCCCTCAAGTTATGAGTCCAGTGAATGTCAATCCATAAATCAATCAAACAGAAATTTAACGATTCCAAATAATTCTTTTTCACAACATGATCAATTTAAGATTCATCCTCTTCGTAAAAATACGGAACCTCGTACAAGTCTTTATTCCTCAATGAATACTATCTCTTTTGATGATAAATCTAAATCCCGTCCAAAAATGAGACGTGGTGATTCCGAACAAGCATTCCGTAGTAAAAATAGACCAAAAACTCTAAATAAGTATAAGACCTTTACGGAAACTAGTTCTCCAGAAAAATTATCATTAAGTTATATTGGAAGATCTAAAAGTTGTGATAGTAGCCTTGATATTTATAGTTTAAATAATGATATTTATCGTAATATTATTGAATTGGATGAAATTATCGGTATTGATGATGAAGAAGAAGAAAAGAAAAGTAAACATAGAGGTACTCATATTAAAAACAATTTACATCGTATTAAATCCAGAACTAGTTTTAGAATGGGTTTTAAGGATAACTATTTATCTAATGATATTTTAATTGATGTTAATAAGCAAGGTCTTCCATTCCATGTAGTTTATGCCGTTTGGCAAATTCAACAAAAATTTAAAGCTTCAAGAAAGAAAAAATAAAGATGAATGAAAAAAAAAAAAAAAAAAAAAAAATAAAAATAAATTAAAAAAATAAATAAAATAAATAAATAAACAAACAAAATAAATAAATGAAGGGATATATTGGATGAATTAAAAAAAAAAAAAAAAAGTTCCACACTTAATTTAAACAATCAAATTTTAAAGATAAATATTTATTATAATACTATTAATTTTTTTTTTTTTTTTTTTTTTTTTTTTTAAAGAAAAAAAAGTATAAATTGTTTTTATAATTAAAAAAAAAAAAAAAATTAAATAAATTAATAATAAAGTGAAATGAAATAATAATAATAATAAATAAAATAAAATATATATATATAAATTTTTATAAAAAAGATTAAATATATATTTTATAATATATATTTTTTTTCATTTTATTTATTTATTTATTTATTTATTTATTCCAATTTATTTATTAATTTTTTTTTTATCCAGTTTATCCAATTTATTTATTTCATTATATTTTTTTTAATTAAATTTATTTTTATTAAAACCATTTTATTATTATTATTATTATTATTATTATTTATATAGTATAATTAACTAATAAAAAAAAATTTTTTTTTTTCTGTTTATTTAAGACTATATATATATTTTTTTAGTTATATAGAAATGTTCAATATTGTAAAAATATTAAAAAGAAATTTAAAAATTTTATTCTTTTTGTTTTTACTTTAAATTATTATTATTAAAATAATAATAATAATTATTATTTATTATTATTATTATTATTATTATTTTTTATATATTATAAAAAAACTTATTTATTATTTATATAGAGAAAGAGAGTTAAATTTTGTAAGGAAAAACAAAAACAGCAACAATAGAAATCCCTAATTCATTAAAATTTTTATCTAATCGTTTTAAGCTTAACTAAGAAAATATTTTAAACCAATAAAATCATTACAATTATTTTTTTTTTTAAAAAAAAAAAAAAAAAGCTATCATCATTAGTAGTATAAATAATAATAATAATAAATATTTTTTTTGTGTTTATAATTTTCAAAAAAAATTATAATAATTAGTTTGAATAAAACTTATTAATAATAAATAAATAAATAAATAAATAAATAATAATAATAATTATAATGAATAATAATAATTATAATGAATAATAATAATAATAATAATAGTATTAATAATAATAGTATTAATATTAATACTAATATTAATAATAATGAATAATAATGAATAATAAAAAGATTATATATTTAATAATAATAATAAATAACATATAATAATAATGTTGTTATTATTATTAATCAATGAAAAAAAAATAATAAAATGAAATAATTAATAAAAAAAATAAAAAATAAAAAATAAAATCCTTTAATTTCAACAATAAATAAAAGTTAAAAATAAAATGTAAAAAATACAGAAAAAAAAAAAAAATAAAAAAAATAAAAAATAAAAATAAAAATATTAAATATTAAAAATGTTCAATTTTTTGACTATTTTTATGAGTTATAATGTAAAGTTATAAAGACTCTGGTTCGTAATTATAATTTTATTGAAAATTCAAATATATTTCTATTTACTTATTATTATTATCTTCTACATCTTCTAAATCAAATATTCAAATATGTATCATTATTAAATTCAATTTATTTATTATTATTTTAATTATTTATTAAATTAGCTTTTTTTTTTTTTTAATCTATTGAATTACTCAAAATTGCAAATTTTTTATATTTTTATATAAATTAGAATTACTAAATTATGAATAATTTAGATACAAATAAATATAACACAAAAAAAAATTGTATTATATTGTTTATATTGTTTATATAATTATTTGTTAAATGGTTTACAAAATTTTTAAAAAAATCCTTTTTTTTTTTTTTTTTTATTGATTAAATGTTTATTTATGTTAATAGAAAAAAAAAAAAAAAGAACATATTCCAAAATATTTTACAAGATCAACAGTAATTTTATAATAAAAAAATTTTTTTATTATTATTATTTATTTATTTATTTATTTATTTTATTTATTATTCTAATTATTAAACTTTAAATTTTATTTTATTTTTTTTTTTGTTTATTTTTATTTAATTTATTATGAGATAAATAAATAAATAAAATATGAATATAAATAAATATATACAAATATAAATAAATATTATAACATTTTCAAATTGAAAATCTCTAAATTTTTACATATATTTTAAAAAAATTAATGTTACACAATTAATTTTTTTTTTTTATTTAATTATTAAACAAATTGGAATATTATTTGTACAAATTCTATTACCAAAAAAAGAAAATAAATTAATAATTAATAATTTAAAATTGTTATAAATATTAGTGAAACTCTATTAATTAATAATTTAAAATTGTTATAAATATTAGTGAAACTCTATTAATTAATAATTTAACAAATTTGTGTCCATTATTCTAAAATACAAAAACAAAATTACAATTCAATAATAATTAATTTATTATCAAATCAAATGCTAAAATGAATCAAATCAATAAAATTATTATATATGGGCAGTCATTAATTTCTTTAATACTAAAGAGATGATAGATAATTAAAAAAGTTGTAGTAGAATTATTATTATTATTATTTATTTATTTTTTTTGTTAAAAGAAAAATAATTATTACTAGTATTAAAGTGAAATTAATTAATGTTAGAACTTAATGACACTATTTACTATTGCAAATAAATAAATAAATAAATTAAAACAAAAAATTACATACCACATTTAACTGACCAGAAATCTTATATATTTTTTAATTTTTTTTTTTTTTTTTTTAATTCTATAATAAAAAAAAGTTTATTTAATATTAATTTGCTTTTTGTGTAATTTTATTTTATTTTTTATTTTATAATTTTTTATAAATTAAAATTATAAAGATATATGTATATGAGTATAAGAGAATAATATACAATAAAAAAAATTTTTTATTTATTTTTATGAAGTAAATTTAAATAAAATATTATACTTTTTTTTTTTTTTTTTTTTTTTTTTTTTTTTTTTTTTTTAAATATAAAAGATACTATTTCAATTATTTATCATAATTTTTTAAAATAAAATGATAATCTAAAAATTTCTAATAGGTTATATTTATATTTCAGTTCGAGAAAAATAGAAAAATAAAAAATACTTATATGTATAAAAAAGTTATATAACATATATACAATTATTCTATTATGTTAAAATACCTAAATGAAAATTCAAATTATAAAAGAAATATTTAGATATTATTAAAAAAAAAAAAAAAAAAAAAAAAAAAAAAAAAAGGAAAAAGCATTTTATTAATAATATTATAGAACACCAAATAAAACATAAATCTTTAATGATTTATTGAATACCTTGTTTTCAATAGCAATATTCCAAGTTATTACACTGAAATATTAAATAAAATATTTAAGTATAATTATTTACAAAAAAAAAAAGATTATATTTTAATATTTTAATTAATATATAGGTAATTATATGTGCTTTCAAAATTAAAAATTTTCTATATAAATATAAAAAAAATCAAAGTAATAAATAATTTAAATAAAATTACTAATTTTTTTTTTTTTTTTTTTTTTTTTTTTTTTTTTTTTTCATTTTATTAATTAATATTAAATTTTAGTTTTAATTAATTTATTTTATATTGTTGTTATTTTATTTTGATATATAGATATTAAATATTTGTATATTTGTATATTTTTACTATTGTTTTAATACTTTCTAATATTTCATAAGGATTTAATTTTACTATTACACAAGAAATTAATAACTTACAATTCATTTTATGATTAATAAAAACATTATTATTTTTTTTTTCAATTTTACAATTAATATATATTGTAATTATTCATATTATTAAAAAATAATAATAAAAAATAATAATAATAAAAATAAAACTTGAAGAATATACTGAGAATAAATAAATAAATAAATAAATAATATTCTACAAACAAACCAAAAAAAAATATATATATATATATATATAATCATAAAGTAAATTATTAAAACAAATTTCAAAAAGCAAAAAACAAAATAAATTAAATATAACATCACATATCATAAAATGAAATAAAAAAAATAATAATAATAATAACAGTAATAAAAAAAAAGCATAAAAACATAACATAATATAAACCAATAATAATAATAATAAAATAGTTTTTTAATTAAATAAAAATAGAATATTTAATTTTTAGAAGGAAAAATAATATACAAATTATTATATTATTTTTATATAATAATAATAATAATAATAATAATAATAATAATAATAATAAAATAGAGAAACTGAAAAAAAAAAAAAAAAAGAACTATTTTTTTTTTATTAATTTAACACTGTATAAAATAATATGATAAAATGTCAAAATTTCGTAAATTCTTTAAGGAAAAACTATATATGATACTTAATAGTAAAGCCTATGCTATTATAAATATTATTATTTTAGTTTTAAGTGCGATTTCTCTTTCCAATGGTAATATTGAATTCGAAAATGAGATGATTGATATTATTTTTTTCCAACTGGATAAAGTTTATTCCGTTTTTTTCATTGTTGATTCAATTTTAACTTTTATAGTAACACCTATCAAAAAGACCATAACAACTTTTTGGGGTATTTTTAATATATTAGTATGCGTTATTAGTATTTTATCTCTTTGTGACTTTCCTAATTTCACTTCTATCAGACTTTGGCTTATTATTAAATATTTGCCAAAATTACCAGGTACAAAAACAAAAACAAAACAAAGCAAAACAAAAAAAAATAATAATGAAAATAAAAATATATAATAAATAAAATAAACATAATATTTTAATAATAAAAGATAAATGTTTTATAATATAAATATAAATATAAATATAAATATTAATATTAATATTAATATAAATATAAATATAAATATATATATTATAATTGGTTGAATTATTAAAATAAGAAAAAATACATATTTATTTTCAAACAATAATTATTATTAAATTATTTAATTATTAGTTTAATATATATTTTTTAATAATAAAATACTAATTAATAAATTTAATATTATTATTTTATTCATAGGTTTAAAATATGTGAAAACAATTTGTGATGCAATTGAAAGTTCAATGCCAGTTATTAAAGATATTGGTATTTTCACAGCATTTTTCTTTGTTGGTATAGGTATTCTTTTAGTCACAATATTAGGTGGTAGATTATCTTATAGATGTATTAATTATGAAAGTTATGAAATTTATGATGAAGAATTTGTTTGTTCTTCTGATTTACAATGTCCATTGAATTATAGCTGTTTAAATAGTTTTTTAAATCCAGATAAAGGAACAATTAGTTTTGATAATATTTTTATATCTTGGTTAAATATATTTCAGGTATAAAAAAAATTTGGTTATATATAGATTTGAATATATAATAGTAATAATTGCATATATAATTAATTTCACATAAATAACATATAATAATTAATTACTATAATTTCATAAAAATGAATTTTTTTTTGAATATTATGTTTGATATTATTAAACTTATTAAACTTTTTTTATTATTATATTATTTTTTTTTATATTATAATATACATTAATATACAAAGATATTAACCACTGAGGGTTGGTCAAATATTTATTTTACTGTTTCAAGTGTAATATCGAAATTTAGTATAATTTTCTTTTTATTAATTATTATCATTGGAAATTGGTTAATTTTACAATTGATTGTTGCCACTGTAGTTTCCAGTCTTCAAAAATCAATTAAAATTAATAAAACATATAATTTCAAAATGAAGAAAGCATTCATCTCAAATATTAATCCAAATGGTAAAAAGCAACGTTTGAAAAAAAAGTTAGAAAAATTTATCAATAAACAATGGGTGGAAAAAACTATTTTATTTATTACTATAATTGATACAATAGCTGTATGTTCAGTTAGTAATAAAATGTCAAGAAAAAACCAGAAATTAATTTATGATATTAGTATATCATGTACTTTTGTTTTTATTACAGAAATGATAATAAAAATATATGTAATGGGATTTAAAGGTTATATAACTTCTTCCTTCTATAATTTTACTGATTTTTTATTTACATTGATTTCGGTTTTTGAATTAATTGCTCGAGATGAAAATGGTGCAGCTGTTTTTAGAGTGTTGCGTTCATTTCGTGTACTTCGTTTAACAAAATTTATTCCTCAACTTTCTAATTTAATTGCCGTGTTTTGTGATTCTGCAAAACCCTTACTTTCATTAATTATTATTTGGGGTTTATCGGTTATCTGTTTCAGTTTATTTGCTGTACAGTTCTTTGAAGGTGGTATGAATTTCAGTAATAATAAGCCAAAAAATAATTTTGAAAATTTCCTTTATTCCCTTTTATCTGTCATCCAACTTTATACTGTTGAAAATTGGGATTCTATTAAAACTAATGTAGTGGAATCAAAAGGTATATATGCTACTATAATTCCAGTAGTAATTATTATTATAGGAGCTTATATATTCTCTCAGTTCCTTATTGCTATATTGCTTAACTCTATCTTGGATCGATTAAAGAGTGATTATAATTTCCAGGAATTAAATAATGATAATAAAAGGGATGCTAAACATATTATTAAATATGTTTTTAATGAATTATTTGATACAAAATTTGATTCAGATAACAATATTAATGATCCTACAAAAAAGTTAGAAGGACCTAAGTACGCTGCCAATGAACCTATCTCAGAAACTGATAAAATTGAAATTGAAGAAGAGAGTATTATTAATGATAATGATAATAAAAAAGAAGATAAGAGAAAGAAAAAAAATAAATTTATGTTAACAAGAATTTTAAATAAAAATAAAGATAAAGTTGAAAGTAGTGACAAAATCGAAAGTGAAGATGAAGATAAAAATAAAAATAAGGATAAGGATAAAAGTGAAAATAAACGTAAAAGTAAGGATAAAAATAAAAATAAAAATAAAAATAAAGATAAGAGTAAAAATAAAAATAAAGAAAAAAATAATGAAAGTAAAGATAAAAATAATAAAAAAATGAAGGGAAAAGAAAAAGAAAATTTATTTGAAAATGAAGGTGATATAACAAATCGTAAAAAAAATAAAAAGAAACCATTATTTAATTCAAATAGTCCTGTACAAAAGTATATTGCTCAAACATCAAAAATAAAAAAATCTATGGACTTTGATAATGATTATATGGTAAAAGAAAAAAATTTATTATATTCAAAAAAAGGAAATAAGTCAACATATCAGTTGGAATCCTTCAGAAACAATCATATTTATCTTCATGAAGATTCATTTAAACAAAAACATACCTCTATTCTCCAATCCTTAAAAAGAAACCCTATCTCACATAATGAAAGTATTAAAAGTAATCAATCAATATTAAAAAATTTAAAAAGAAATAGTACAATGGATGTAGATAAATCAAAACATTTGTCACTATTGAAAAATTTAAAAAGAAATAGTACAGCCCATTCTGGTAATAGCTTACCATTAAAATATAAAACTGATAAAGATAAATCGAAAACATCATTATTAAATAGTGATATTTTTTTAAATATACCTTTACTACATTTTGGAAAAAATAAAAACCATCTCAATGAATCAGAAAAAAATATTAATATTAAACGTAAAGAGGAATATGCCAATTCTTCAACTGATGATTTAGATAAATATATAAGTAGTAATTATGATGAAAAGTAAGTTTATTTTTATTTTTATTATATATAAAACGTTTTTTTTTTTTTTTTTTTTTTTTTTTTTTTTTTGTTATTATTATTATTATTATTATTATTATTATTATTATTATTATTATTATTATTATTATTGTATATAAAACGTTTATTTTATTTTATTATATTTTATCTATCATTAAAAATTTAATTAATTATTTATTTATTTTAATATAATATATAATTTTTAGCTTAATTAACAATTTTGATACCACAATTGATTTGAGTAACAAGGGGGAAGTTACTGAAATTATTTTTCCAAATGATAATGATATCTATTTAGAAAAATCAGATAAATTTAAAATGAAAAATGTTTTTTCACATAAATTATTAGAATTAAAAGAAAAATATTCATTTGATTTAAATGAATCCATGAATACCAGCATTAATTTCCCACAGACATTTAATAAAGCAATTGATAGAAGTAAAGCAAAAAAAGAAATGTTAAAAGCTAAAGAAAGTACACAAGAATATATCACAAAAATTAAAGATAAATATACTGTTGAAATAACAAATAAACTTAATTCAACTCCAAAAATATTTTCTAAAGTTGTTGAAAAAGGTAAAGCAAATTCAGAATTATTGAAATCTAAAATAAAGAAGTATGGGGAAATTACTAATAATAATATTTTATTAAAAAAATCAAGAAAAGGCTTGAGAGAAGGTAAATCATCAAATAAAGATGACATTATTGATTATGAAATTTCCGATTATTCCAATCAAAAAATAAAAAATGAGGATAATAAATCAATCTTAAATGAAGATGATGATTCTGAGGATGATAGTAATAGTTATTCAAGTGAAACAAAAAGAAGTAAGATAATGAACAAAATTAAAAAATTACATCAAAGCTATAGAGATTCATATTTTGTACATATTTGTAATAAAATTTTATATAGTCGTATCTATTTCATCATTATGAATATAATTGTTATATTCAGTTGTATTTCTATATTCTTTGAAAATCCAAGAGTTAAAGAAGATAAATACATTACGTATTATTCAATTCGAGATAATATTATTGCAAATCTTTTTTATATAGATCTTGTAATCAAATTTTTTGCTAATGGTATCTATTTTACAAAAAATGGTTATATTAAAAGATTTATATGTTGGATTGATATATTAACTATTGCTGTTTCTATCCTTCATATTACAGTCAGTGATGATTATTATTATCAACTTGTTCATGTTTTAAAATTAATTTATTTTGCAAAATTTGTATATATGCAAGAAGGCTTAAGAATTGTAACAATAGCTATTTGGAAAACAATACCTTCTATTTTTGTTGCTATAATTCCTTATGCTTTTTATTTATTAATTTGTTCTCTCATTGGCATATCTCTTTTCGTTGATAAAGGTTGGCAATGCAGTGATACTTCTGTATTGACAATGGAACATTGTACAGGATATTATGTCGATCGATTTGAAAATAATGTTCTTCGTCATTGGATTCCTTACTCTGTAACTTTTGATAATATCTTTGATGGTTTATTGAGTACTTTTGTCATATCTCATCAAGAAGCTTGGCCAGATATTATGTATCGTTATATAAATCTTTCTTCAGATGATGTTGTTCGACCAGAAAAAATTCATTTAGGTTACTCTCTATATTTCATTAATGCTCTTTTAATTGGTAATTGGCTCTTCCTTTCAGTTATTACTGCTGTTACTTTCAGTAGTTTAAAAAAAAATCAAGATATTTTAAGTGGTATACAAGTAAGTATATATATTTAATAAATAAATAAATAAATATAAATAAATAAATAAATATTATTTCCTCAATATTAATATTAATATTATTTTTTATTTTTTATTTTTATATTCATTTAAATTTTTTTTTTTTTTTTTTTGTGTTGTAAAATTAAATAATTAAACAACTAAAAAAATAAAACTAAAAACTTAAAACTAAAAATTAAAAAATTAAAAATTAAAAACTAAAAAAAAAAAAAAAAAAAATAGTACTTAACAGATGGTCAAAGAAAAATATTGAACTATTTAAAAATTTTAGTAACTAATTCACCAAAATCAAAATCAAATAATACTTCAAAAACTAAAACTCGTAGATTAGTTGAATCTCGTTTTTTTAATAGAGTTATGTTAACAGTTATTTGTATCAGTATAATCTGTATGATGATGATAAGTTACAATTTAGATCCATTTATTTCAGAAATTTTATCCTATGCCGAATTATGTTTTACATTAATTTATATTATTGAATTAATTTTATTATTTAAAGCTTATGGTATAAAAGATTTCTTCAAAGATTTTTGGAACATTCTATCTTTTTTTATTGTATTTACTTCAGTTATATCAATTCTTTTTGAAAGGTATATACCAGCAGCTGCTTTAGTCTTAATACGTTTAGTTCGTATTATTCGTCTTTTCCAATATTCAAAAGGTATTAAAGCCTTAGGTATGGCAGTAATGTTTAACTTTACTCAGTTAACTAATGTTTTAATAGTAAGTAATATTTTAATATTAATAAAAATTTATCAATATTTTAATTTTAAGTAAATTTAAAAATTTTTTTTATTCAAGTTTTTAATTTAAATGATTTTTTTTTTTTTTTTAACTTGTTATTGTTTTGCTTATTAATTATAATCAATAATAATAGTTAATGTTCCTTACCTGTTGTATATATGCTGTTATTGGATATAGTTATTTCGGTGACATAAATATTGAACATACTAGTTATTTAAGTGAAAATGTCAATTTTTCTACGTTCTTTAAAAGTTTAACTACTGTTTTTATTTTTTCTACAGGTAAATTATTTAAACTTTTTAAATAATATATGTAATTTATAATAATTTATAATCTTATAATTTATTTTTATTTTTATTTTTATTTTTATTTTTATTTTTATTTTTATTTTTATTTTTATTTTTATTTTTATTTTTATTTTTATTTTTATTTTTATTTTTATTTTTATTTTTATTTTTATTTTTATTTTTATTTTTATTTTTATTTTTATTTTTATTTTTATTTTTATTTTTATTTTTATTTTTATTTTTATTTTTATTTTTTTTCTTTTTATTTTTCTTTTTATTTTTATTTTTATTTTTATTTTTATTTTTATTTTTATTTTAATTTTAATTTTTATTTTTATTTTTATTTTTATTTTTATTTTTATTTTTATTTTTATTTTTATTTTTATTTTTATTTTTTTTCTTTTTATTTTTCTTTTTATTTTTATTTTTATTTTTATTTTTATTTTTATTTTTATTTTAATTTTAATTTTTATTTTTATTTTTATTTTTATTTTTATTTTTATTTTTATTTTTATTTTTATTTTTATTTTAATTTTTATTTTTATTTTTATTTTTATTTTTATTTTTATTTTAATTTTTATTTTTATTTTTATTTTTATTTTTATTTTTTTTTCTTTTTATTTTTCTTTTTATTTTTTTTTATTTTTTTTTTCTTTACAATAAATTAAAATAACTAATCCTAACCTCAAATAAATATACTAATTATCATGAATATTTCTTTTTTTTTTATTTTTATTTACATCCAAAAAAAAAAATAAAAAAAAATAAATAAATAAAATAAAAATAAATAAAAAAAAAAAATAAACGAAAAATAAAATAAATAAATAAATAATAAAAAATAAATAATAAATAAATAAATGCAATAATTTAAAATTTCATTTATTTTTATTTAATATTTATTTAATGATAAAGGTGAAGGTTGGCCTTTTGGAATGGCTGATTGTATGGGGAAAACAATAACAAATTGTGATCCTGAAGAAGAAAATTGTGGTACACCATATGCAGTTATTTTCTTTATTTCACTACATGTTGTATTAAATTGGATTTTATTAAATAGCTTTTCAGCTATTACTGTTGATACATTTATTAATGTTTTGGAAGAACATGATGAAATTGTAAGATTAGAAAAAGTTTGGGATGAATTCAATAAACAGTGGATAGAATATGATACAAACAAATCAGGAGAAGTTGTATTTACAGATTTAATAAATATTTATGATGAATTTGAACTACCTAAAGGAGCTCAATGGGGTAGCCGTGAAAGAGCTAAAGGTTTATTGGCAACAAAACCACCAATTGAAGAATTATTTAAAAATATTAAAGTTAAAAATAATAAGTGTAGTTATGATGATACTATCTATAGTTTCCTTAATTGTTGGATGGGAGAAGAATTACCAGAATCCTATGTTAAAAAAGAAAGAGTTGTCCCTCAGACGGGTTATGAGAAAAAGAATATTGAAAAAACAAAGGAAAAAGTTGTACCTCAGACTGGCTATGAGGAAAAGAATATTGAAACAAAAGAAAAAGTTTATAATATTTATGATGGATATGATAGTACCGCAGTAGCTTCTTCTTCATCTACACCAATATCCGTTAATACACTAAATCCAAATAACTCAAATTATAACGAATTAATGAATGCTAACTATAGTTACCACCTTAATGAAACAGATGATGAAGAAATATGCAGTAGTAGTAGTCAAAATGTTGAAACCTATTATCAATTTAATAATAACAATACAGAGAGAATTAATATATTAGTTGATGATGCTCCTAGATCGTCAGGTCGAATACGTTCACCATTAGCTACATCATCCTCATCTTTATATTCTTATGATGATAAATGTACAAATAATTCAAAATATATATATTATGAGGAACCATTGGAATCAGAAATTTATTTAATAGAAGATAACCAAAGAAATTATATTAATAACCCAATTATTAATAATAATGTTTATAATAATATCAAAACTGATAATTATTATTTATCTGCCACTACAAATTCTTCTTCAGAAGATAATTGTTCAAATAATAGTAATAGTGAACGCACTCCATTAACATCGAAATTTAAATATCAATTAAATCATAATAAAATGGAAGATAAATCAAATACATATGCCGGACATGAGGAAAATTTAAATGGTAGTAATTATTCAAATAATAAAAAGTTTAAATTACCTTTCAGAAAAACATTTACTGAAACCTTTTCTAAGAGTAAGACTGTACTTTTCCCAGGCAAAGAAATATTTAGTGAATCCTTTTCTAAAGGTAAAGCTATTCATTTACCAAGTATAGATACTTTTAGTGAATCCTTTTCTAAAGGTAAAGCTATTCTTTTACCAAACAAAGAAACATTTAGTGAAACCTTTTCTAAAGGTAAAGCTATTATTTTACCAAAAAATAAAAATTCAACAAGTACTAGAGAAACATCTATCGAAGACCAGGAGATTCCATTTAATGTAGTTTATAATATATGGAAACTACAATATAGATTTAAAGAGAAAAGACAACAAATACAGGAATGTGATAAAATTTCTATTGTTTAAATAATAATAAAATCATTAATAATAAATAATAAACTCTAATAATAAATAATAATTAAAAACAAACAATAAAAAAAAAAAAAAAAAAAAAAAAAAAAAAAAAAAAAATTAAAATTAAAATAATAATAATAATAATAATAATAATAAAAACAACAATAATAATAATAATAATAATTTATAATAGTATAAATTAATAATATTAATAATATTTTAATATTTATAAATTAATAAATAATAAATTATATTTATATCATTATAGATTATAGAATATTATTTATTAAAAATACTATAAATTAATAATATTTTTTTTTAATTAATTATAATATTTATCTATTCTTTTAAATAAAATAAATATTTATTAAAAATTTTAAAAAATATGGTGAACAGAATTTCTCTTTTATATAAAAATTTTATTTTAAAAATTTTATTTTAAAATAGTATTATTTTATTTTATATTATTTAATTTTAATTTTAATTATTTTTTTTTTTTTACTTTAATTAATAACTATATTTTTTAAGTTATTTTTATTTTATTTTATTTTTTTTATTTTATTTTTATTTTTTTTTTTTTTTACAGTATATTTTATTTAAAATATATTTAAAATGAATTTTTTTTGTTGCTGCTTGTTGAATGTACTTGTATTTATTATATTTTATATATATATTATTTACTAACCTTTTATTTATTTTTTTCAGTGTATTTTATTTAAAATCCCAATGATGGAACCTAAGCTGTATGGTTTCTGAGGGGATTCAGCAATTAGTATAATAATAAAATCTTAATTATTTTTCAATCTTATATGCAATTTCAATCTTTTTATATAAAACATAACTGTAGCTTTTTAAATCAATTATTCAATCAAAAGAATTTTTTACACTATACTACTAACAATATTGTTTTTGTTTTTTTCTTATATTTTTTAAATTTTTTCTATATTTTTTCTATACTTTTTATATATATATATATACTTTTTTATCGTTATATATGTTATTTTATATCTCTATATTAATTTTTTACTTTAGGTTTTTTTAATTTTCATATCCTTTTACAATATTTTAACATATAAAAAAAAATAAATTAAATTTACTATTTTACATTATTTTATTGAATAAATAATTTTTCCACTAACATTGTTTTTTAAATATATCTTAGGAAATACAATTCATGTGAAACTATTAACTCTTATATTCAGTAAACTTAAATGTTAAATATTTTATATATAATTCTTTGGTATTCAATCCTTATAATCAATTCATTTTAAATAGAAATTAAGTCAGTTCTTTTCTCAACTAACTCTAAACATGGATGCTTCTAGTTCTGTTAACACTACTCCCTTCCATCGTGGTTTCTACTGCTTCGGAAATCATATGAATAATTATAGCCTTATTTTCATTCATGACCTTAATTCTTGGTCCCCTAGAAAACTAATGGCACAAGTTATTAGTAAGATCCCTTACTACAATGAAATTATTCCATATGTTAAAAAACTTTTTTCTCCAAGGTATGGCTCATACTTCATTATTAGGGTTAATAAATACAAAAATGATCTCATCTTTTTCTATGTTTTAAATTTCTTAAGAGATGAAATTCCTGAAACAGCTAAAATTACCTGGTCCTTGTGTAATAAACTGAATCAAAAGAACAAGTCGAGGAAATCTAAAAACATTGATGTTGAACTTAATCCTATGGCAAAAGATTTTTTCACTAGCCATCTAAATTCAAATTCTTCTTTCTTTAATCTCTGTGTTAGTTGGAATATTAACGGTTGGAATACTGAAAAGCGAGATAGTATTTTGTATCTCAACTCTACTTTTAAACCTATATGTATCTGTCTACAAGAAACTGGAAAAAGTAAATATCTACCAAAAGATGTTTCATCACCTTTAATTCCATATTACAACTCAGTTTTCCTTAAAGCTAATCCTAAAACCCCTGGTATGAGAGGACTCTTTATTGGTGTTCATTCTTCGTGCTCTTTCTTCAAAGAACCGTTTTTATACAAATATATCATTTCAGTTAATATTACTTCTTTTTGGAATCAAAAATGTACTATTGGTAATATCTACTTCCCTCAAAGCAAATGGAAGGAAGCAAGACTAGTTGCTTTTGATGAACTCTCTCAATGGTTACGTTTTCACAATAGAAAAAATGTTCCGGCTGTCCTAGTTGGTGACTTTAACATGTCATTAAAGAAGATCAAAACATACATTTCAAATAATTTTCCTAATTGGTATATTGCTCCTTTATATGGTAATCAATTTACATATGCTAAAGGTACTAGATCATCTTGCATTGATCATGTCATCTATAATGAGGCTTTGGCATCCCATATTAATAAAACCTCGGTTTGTACTTCGTTTTATGGTATTTCTGATCATAAACCTATTTTACTTTCTTGCAACAAAGTTCTCTCCGATGGTTTTATAAGGCCTACTAAAGTTTCTAAATGGTCAACTCATATTTGTAAAACAAAAAATTCAGATATTTTATCACATAATTATTTTTCAATCCTAGAAAATGACCTTGATTCTCATTACAATTCGCTTACGGCCGATGAAATGGTAGAAAAATTTATCAATACAGCAAATAATATCGGGAAAGATATTAAGGCTTTTATTCCAACAAATTTAAAGGGCTCTGCTCTTCATTGTCCTTATTACATTAAAAAACTATCTCATGAAAAACATATTGCATTTCGGAATATTAAGCCTTACTTTAATTGTGAAAATGTTGATAATTACCTTGAACAATTTAATAAATATGAAAAACTTTGCAAATTAATCAAGAAAACTAAGAGTAAATTTCGTTCTGCTAGATTTAAGGCTAATATAGTAAAAATAGGTAATTATTTTTTGAATAAAGATTTCAAAAATGGTTGGAGATGTTTAAAGAAAATGGCTAAACCATCATATTCATCTACCTCCCTTACTTGCATTAAATCTAAGTTTGGTCAAGATATTATCTCTCCTTCAAAGCAATTAGATAGATGGGCTGAATATTATAAAGATCTTGCTTCGGATCCCTCAGGTCACAGCCTTAATCGTAATTACTGGAATCATGCTTTAAGGAATATTAGTCTTAGATCCACTACCTGGAATATAAATGGTCCTATTACGATTGAAGATATTAAAAAAACTATTTCATCGATGAAAAATAACAAAGCACCCGGCCCCGATGGTATTCCGATTGAATTCTACAAAGCTCTTTTTTGTAACGAAGAATTACTAGAATCACATCCTGCTGCTGGAAAGTGTCTAAAATTGATATTTAATAAAATATGGAATGGGTCATTTCCTAAAAAATGGAACTCAGCTTCTATTGTATCAATTCCTAAGAAGGGTGACCTATCAGATTGTAGTAATTATCGAGGTATTTCTCTCATTAACGTTGGACTAAAAATCATTTCAAAAATTATAACAGATAGAATATCTACTTACGCACTCTCACACAATTTCATTAGACCTGAACAATTTGGATTTCGCAACCGCGAAGAATGCATTAGTTTATTCATTTCCGTTAGAGAAATTTGTCAAAGAAGAAAATTCCAAGGAAAATTCACATATTTAGCTTTTTTAGATCTTAAAAAAGCTTATGATTCAGTTCCTATTTTTAACATTCTTACTAAATTATATCATTATGGAGTACGCGGTAAATGTTTTGATTTTCTTTGTAATTTATATACTTCATCTAAAGCACGTGCTCGATTTGCTTCAATGTTATCAAATGAATTTCCTATTAAAAGAGGTGTTCGTCAAGGTTGTCCTTTATCTCCAATCTTATTCAATTTATTCATCAATGATATACTAAATGACTGTGAAAAGTATGGTGTTAATGTTGGAAGAAAAAAGTGTTGTGGTGGACTCTTTGCTGATGATGTTGTTCTCATTGCTCCAAATGCAAAAAATTTAGAAAAATTATTAAAAAAGGTACATAAATGGGCTAACTTAAATGAAATGACTTTTGGTATTGAAAAGTGTACAACTATGGTTATAAAACCAATGAACTTCCAACCTCCTCCAAACTATAGTGATCCAACCTTCTATTTAGGAAAGAATGATATTCCTAAAGTTTCTAGTTATGTCTATCTTGGTATTCCTTTTTCAGATGATCTCCTACTAGAACACATTATATCTCACATGCATTTTAAAGTTAGAATATCCCTTCTTTCATTTACACGTTTCTTTTCAAATAAACTTATTCCTATTGTATACAAGAAAAAAGTTCTTCAATCCTTTGTTATTAGTAAAGTAATTTATTATTCTCCTTTACTTGGTTCAAACAAATCTAGAACGGCTAGAATTCAAACATTAATTAATACTGGTCTATTTTGGTGTATCGGTTCCTTCTCTAAAAATGGTAAAACAAATACAGAAATCAATGACTATATTAGACATAATTCAACAATGAGTACTTATGCTTTATCTCGAGATCTAAGCATCCCTCCTATTGCTGGTATCTGCGCAGCCTTACAGATTAAATCATTTGTAAAATGGAGTAAATCAAACTGTATCATAAAGGATCTTATAAAATCTATTCCCAAAATGCCTTATTATTCCTGGACTAAAGAATCTAGAACACTATATAAAAAAATCAAAAAATATAAATGTGTAAAATATGACGATATTATAGAACGTTACTGGAAATCAGTTGCCAAATTTCAAGGTATTAAAGGTCAAAACTACGATAGTAACAAGTTCTCAAACAATAAAGCTATAATAATGCTTAGCTTAAAATATCCCCAATTCAACTTAGGATTTTCGTGGATTATACGTTTACGCTGTGGTTATAAATACAATACTACTATTGCTATTAGAATGGGTAGAGTTTCAGAAGATTGTCCAAAGTCCTGCCCATGTTGTGGTGAAGGTAATCAATCTTTTGAACATTGGATTTTTAAATGCGATGCTCTTGCATCTTTTAGATGGAATTCTTTAAATTTCATCGATGATCTCTATGTTTTATTCCTTAGGAAGATTAGAGCGTTTAATCCTCTTTCTTCCTATGACTCTATTTCTGATTTTGAAGATTATATCAATCATTATATATACTTGTTCCTTCTTGGTGGGACTTTAGTTTTAAATGAACTACATTTCGATAGTGGGGAACAGAGACATTTAAATGAACTACTTTTCAAAGGTTCATCTGAGTCACCTGTTCCAAAAATTGTGGGCTTGGCGGAATTCTTAACAAATGCAATACCTATCATAAGTAGTTCGTTTGAGCTATTATTTGATAGGTATTGCAAAATATCAAACTTAACCAAGAGCGTCGACGTCGTACTGATAAGGCATAATGAAAATACAGGATTATCATCTATTACTACGAAGGGTGATTCTCGCCCTAGTAGCTCAATAAATGATGAATCCGGGGAGAGTTTAGTGGACACCACACTATCTATTTTAAGGATGTTACTTCTAAATTTTATTTCTTTTTTATTTGATAGGAAGGGTAAAATTCCCGCATAATACAACTTGCCGAAATACATAGTATTTTCGAGCTTTTTTATTTTTTATTTTTTATTTTTTAATTTTTTATTTTTTAATTTCTAATGTACTTTTCACCTACATGTATTTTTTAAAATAAAATTTAATAAAGTTTTTGGAAGTGTATTCTCTTCCCTGTCTAAAAAAAAAAAAAAAAAAAAAATTTTATTTAAAATCTATTTGAAATGAATTTTTTTGGAATTTTTTTATATTAATTTTTTCTTTTATTTTTATTTAATACCATAATTTATTTATTTTATTTCACATAAATTATTTACCTATTATATAATCTATAAGGATTTTATAAGGAAATTAATCTATTATATTATGATTATATTATGAAATAAAATAAATAAATAATAATGGTTTTCAATAAAAATCTTAAAAACTATTAAATTATTAAAGACATAATTATAATAAGAGAACAGTCCACAAGAAAATTCAGTTCAGGCTTTTTCTTTTTTGGTATTATAATTCTAAGAAAAAAAAAAATTTTTTTTTTTATGTATTTTTCAATATAAAAGTTTTGAACGAAGAAAAACTTGAGTAGAGAATAATATATATATAAAGAAAAAGATAAAATAATAATTAGATAAAAAAAGATATCACAATAATCAATCGATAATTCAACAATTCCATTATTATTTCGAATAACTGATTTATCTTTATAAAGTAGGGAATTGCCTTTAATTTTTTTTACATCATATTCTATTAGCCACTTTTTTTTTTTTTTTTTTTTTTTTTTAGATTTAGAGAATAACTTTATTTAATTTATAATAATAATAAATTTACATGATTTAAATGAACAAATAACAAATAAAATACATGAAATAAAATATTATATATTATAAAATTATAAAAGTGCGTTAGAAGCAATAGCCTCTAACTTTTCCCATTCCTCGATGATAACACCACGTTCATTATTATTACGAGTAATAATTTCAGTATTAGTGTTATCTAACGAATCTGTATCAGTTCTTTCACCGGGAGGTGAAAATCCATGCCTTATCATTTCGATGTCGACACTCTTAGCAACTGTGGATTTAACGGAATACCATTTCATCATCAATCTAAAAGATCAACAAATTAAAGGAATTACATTTGTTAGAAACTCCGCAATCCATACCAAATACGGAACAGTCGACGAAGTTGAACTTTGTTTAAAAATATTGTCAACTAATTGTCTATGTTCCCCATCATTAAGTTTAATTTTTTCATATATTGAACGCCCGCCAAGAAGAGTACTCAATATAAAATATAAAATATTATTATCAATAACTTTTGACAATGGATCTCTTGGTTCTCGCAACGATAAAGAACACAGCAAAAAATGCGATAAATAATGTGAATTGCAGAATATGTGAATCATCAAATCTTAGAACGCATATTGCACTTTTTTAGTTTACTAAAAAAGTGTAAAGAGTTCTATCAGAAACAGATTACAAATAACAAATTTTAACACCAAAATAAAATAGAACACGTAATAAAAATTCGTTTTTTTAAATAAAATAATCTTTATTAATTAAAAAAAAAATTAAATCTCTTTTTTGTTATTAACTATCATATAGTCAATAACTAATACATCGATTTAATTATAGAAATTTACATGTATTTATATTTTTTCATTATTACATTATAATATATTATTTCTATCTAATTTGCATATATTACTATTTATTTATAAACAAAATATTTATTAATAATTTTATTAAATAATAATTAACTAAACTAAACAATAATTAATTTAATAAACTTTCAACTTATTTACAATAATAATTAAATTCAATAACAACTCATTTATTATATATTTATTATATAAATATTATTAATACTAATGTTTATATATTTACAATTCAAAACTATTTTTATAAACTATTTAAACTAATTTTAACTATTTAAAACTATTCCGAAATTAATTTTAAAGTATTTTAAACTAACTAAACTAAATTAACTAAGTTAAATAGAATAACTATTTTAAATAAACTAAACTAAATTAACTAACTTAAATAAATTATTTAGATTAAAGTTATTATCCAAAATTATTTAAATAATAATTTTTCCTTTATGAAAAGTTTACATAAATTTATAATTAATTTTCATATACGTAAATCATAAATTTATGTAATTTTATTACATTAATTAATTATGTAATAATTAATTATTAAAGAATTTATTAAATCTTTACATTCTCGCCCTTTAAGTTGAGCTCCTGCGAACTATAGAGTTCAATCTCCGGGAAGGAATGTCAATTATAAATGGTTGATATTTATGCCTAATGTATTCTTCATTAAAATCTTTATCACCATCATCAACCACATTATTTCGTTTATTCCTTTTAGATTTACGAAAGTACTCTTGAATTAGCTGTCTATCGTAAATTTTATCTTCATCGATCCAAGAATCTTCAACAGAATCTAGGCCTTTCCAAGATACGAGGAAACGATTTTTTCCTCTATATGTCCTCATATCAATAATTCTTTCAGGAATCTTATCTATGGTATCGGTAGTTAACTTAATATTCTTTCTTTTCCTATTATTTCTATTAGCAAATTCATTTTCATAATATGGTTCCAGTAAAGATACATGGAAAACAGGGTGACAACGCATATTACTTGGTAATTTGAGTTCGTAGGCTAATGAACTAACTTTCTTCACAATTTCAAATGGACCAAGCATTTGGTCTGCTAATTTCCTTTTTACATTCTTAGTTGTATTTCCTTTGAGTAACCAAACTTTTTTACCAACTTCAAAATCTGGCGTGGGTAATCTTTTGAAATCAGCATACATTTTATAGGTTTCTTTAGCTGACTCTAAATTTTCCTTTAAAAATTCAATATTTTCATTTATATCTTTTACTCTAACATCAGCTCTATGAGGACTATCTAAAGAAGGAATTTCTAGACTAAATTTTGGATTAAATCCATAGTTTGCAAAAAACGGTGATTGATTGATTGATTGTTGCAAAGTATTATTATAAGCAAACTCAGCAAAAGGCAACAAGTCAACCCAATTGTTTTGTCTTTCATTTATGAAACAACGGAGATATTGTTCCAATATTCCGTTCACCCTCTCCGTTTGACCATCAGTCTGCAGTTCGAAGTGGAGAATGACAACTTAATGTTTAATAATTCGCAAAGACGATTCCAAAAATCAGAAGTAAATTGCGTACCTCTATCCGTTTCAGTAACATCGAATTCACATTTCTCTAATTTAATGTACAAGTTATTTTCTAATAATTTTTTAAGCACCTTTTTAACGTGTTCATGATGTTCCTCTAAACTATTCGAATAAATTAATATATTATCAATGTAAGAAATAACAAAATCATCTAAGTAATCGCTAAGAACATCATTTATAAAATGCTGGAAGGTGGCTGGAGCATTTTTTAAGCCAAAAGACATAACTAAATATTAAAAATAACCATATCGAGTACGAAATGCAGTCTTGTACTCATCACCTTCTTTAATTCTTACTAAATTATAGGCAGACTTTAAGTCCAACTTGGTAAAATATTTTGCACCTTTAACTCTATCTAATAATTCACTTATTAAAGGAAGAGGATAAGAATTACGGATGGTCATTTCATTCAATTTTCTATAATCAATACATAATCTCAATGAACCATCTTTCTTTTTAACAAATAATACAGGTGCACCAGCGGGTGACTTGGATTTCCTAATGAATCCTTTTTCTAAATTTTCTTTTATATACTTTTTTAGTTCATCTCGTTCTGCCTCAGTTAAAGGATATATTGGACCATAAAATAAATTTGGATTATCCTTTAATCTAATTTCACAATCATATTCACGATGTGGAGGGAGTACGTTGCAATTTCTTTCATTGAATACTTATGCGTAATTATTATAAATAGGTGGTATTCCTATAATTTTTTGTTTTAGTTTATTCTCAAAATTACTAATTTTTAAACAATTACAGATATAACACAAATTTTTCACAGAACACTTTTTTGAAATATACTTTTTATTTTTATCTTTATTAAAATTATCATTATGATTACAATTTTTTGTTACATTTTTACATAAAACATCAATTTTACAAATTTTATTTAATTCATCTAAATTAATATTATCACTATTACTAAATTCATAAATTTCATCATCATTATCAAACATAAAACTATCATTTACATCACTATCGTAATTAATTAATTATACAAAAATTTTTTAAATCATTAAGTTCTTCTTTTTCACTATAAGTTTTAATACGAGTACGACGACCTCTAATCGTAATTTCTTCATCAGAATCCATATCGGAATCAGATTCAAAGGAATACTTACGCTTAGGATTATTTTTTTCCTTTGTTAAGGAAAGTTCTTCATATGGTTCCTTTCCTTTAGTAGAAATTTTGTTTAACTTCTTTTTATTCTTAATTTTTCTATTCATTTTTCCTACGTTGCAATGTCGAGCACAGTATCCTGAACTGAAAGAGATTTTCTTTGAATCATGGTAGTTAATAGGGCAATGTTTTTCAATCCAAGGTAATCCTAAAATGATATCGACATCAGGAATACGGAGGGCATATAATTGGATGACCTCAAAATGATTCTTGAAACGGAGCATACATTTTTCGGTTATATTTTTGACTGTAGATAAACCATATCCCAGACCGGCAACTTTGAAAGGATTTTCCGCTTTCATAAGTTTTATATTATTAACTCTTGCAAATTCTGGGTGAATACAATTAATATCAGAACCAGAATCAATAAGAACTTTCACTTTTACTTCTTTAGAATCATTAGTTTTAATATAGAAGTCAAGGATATTAGTTTTCCCTTTAAAATTCTTATTCTCGAATTCAATAATTTCCAAAATTTTATGAACATTTTAATTATCATTAATTAATTTAATTCTTCTGACGGAGGAAGAGTGGAGAGAAGTATTAGAAGAGGAGGCTTCATCATTCGGAATTTTATTGATCACCTTGAAATTTTTTGGTTTCTTCTTATTAGGGCAATTGAATTGTAAATGTCCGGCCTTCCCACAAATAAAGCATAAACCTTTTCTTCTTCTTTCTTCTTCCTTATTTGTTCCGGAATCGTTATAGATACTTTTGTGGGATGGAAAATATCTTGTTGATTTTTGACCCTTCTTGATGCGGTATAGATCCACGTCCATAGGGTCATCTTGATTATAGTTTCTTCTATCCTGATGTGTAAGGTAATATTCTCTAATATCGTTTCTTTTTGTCAAATTTTCAATTGTTACGGCCTCTCTAAATAGGTTTTCCAAATTGTCTGGGTTTGGATTAACAATAGCAAGTTTTTCTCTCATCTTATAATGGAGACCTTTTATGAACATGTATATCTTGGCCGGTTCATTAAAGTCGGAGTATTGACTTATTTTTTGGAACTCGGAGATATACTCTGCAACATGTCCATATTTAAACTGGCGTATGTTACATAGTTTTCCGTTAGCAATAACAGCTTCTACATCAGGGTCTCCGAAATTTCTACGAAGTTCAACAATAAAATTTCCATAATTTCCTAAGACAGGATTGTTATTCCTTCTAGGGCATGAAGCCCAATTTAAAGCTTTTTCATTTAAATATGAAATGACAAAATTGACCCTCATAGCATCATTAATAAATCGTTGAGGGTGGGCATTAATAACTAGTTGTAAAAGAAAACACAAAAATAGATTACAATAACAAAATACAATAAATTTTATTTTATTAAAAAATTTTTTATTAAAATATATTTTATTAATATTTAATAGTTATTCGTTAAAAATAACAATTACATTGAGAAAAAATGTGAAAAGTATCTTCTATTTATACTTTTCCTAAATACATTGATAATATATTATTTTATTTAAATTACATATATTTTAATATAAAACTATCCTAATGAATTTTATTAAATAATAAATTTATAAACTATAACTAAATTTAGAAAAATATAATTATTAATTAAACTAAATACTAAATAATTAAAATTAAGTACATTTATTATCTATTTATTATTTTAATATTATAAGTAAAGTCTTTATTTATTTTCGATTTAAAAACAATGTTAAAGGAGTCATGATTAAATTTTGAAACTTAATTTTCACAAAATAAATTATTAATTTATTTTGTTTTAAACTTTAATTAATTCATTTAAATTATTTTACAACAATAATTTTCTCAGAATTAAATTTTATAAAAATTATTACATTAAAAATTTATCTTGTGGCTTAAAGAATATAATTCAAAAATTTAGTTCATATGATTTATTTACTTTGCTTATTATTTTATAAATCAAAGAATAATTTACATTTTTGAATTACACAAGAAAAATTTTTAATTTAAAATGTGATTGGGATAATCACATCTTTACACTAGTTCAACTCTTGTCAAGAATCCATCAAGTTCTCTTTTGTTACCTGAAAATACCGGAGGATCATTTATTATTTTAAGAGGGAGTATTTGTTGTTGTTGCTGTATTTGATGGTCCGCCATAATATCGTTAATATTTAAATTTTGAAAAATTAAATTTAATTCCTCCAATTTGAAATATTGAATATCAAGTAACTATTAGTTAATTAAGGTATGAATTTATTGAATATTCCAAATTTATAATATATAACTTATAATTTATATATCCACCTAATTAAGATTTTATTAGGTGTATTTGCTTATTCACTTGATGAATAGCAAGAACTAGATATCCGTTTATGAATAACTTATTATAATTATTATTATATTTAACGTTGATAAGTCGTTCAGACTCTATCCACTTGAAAAGGTGTCGAACGAGTAATCAACTAAATATAAAATAATAAAATAACAAGCTAATTAATCTAAGTACTAATTAAGTACTAATTTTTTTTTTTTTTTTTTTTAAAATTTGTAACTTATAATTTATGCGTTCACTTAATTCAATTAGGATTTATTAAGTGTATAATTTAATTATTCACTTGATAAACAAGAAAATCTTTTATTAATTACTTATTATTATTATTATTATATTTAATGTTGTTAAGTCGTTCAGACGCTATCCACTTAAAAAGGTGTCGAACGAGTATACATCTAAATATAAAATAATAAAAATAATGAAACAATTAATCCAAATACAAATTTTATCTAAGGTAGCTATCATGAAGAAGGCGGTAGTTATCCAAGAATTCAGTTACTTGTTCTAAACACGGCGGTAGTTATCCAAAAACTTGTTATTTGTAACGTGTTTCTTTGATTTATAAGGTATTAGTTATTGTAAAGAGTTCTATCAGAAACAGATTACAAATAACAAATTTTAACACCAAAATAAAAAAGAACACGTAATAAAAATTCGTTTTTTTAAATAAAATAATCTTTATTAATTAAAAAAAAAAAATTAAATATCTTTTTTGTTATTAACTATCATATAGTCAATAACTAATACATCGATTTAATTATAGAAATTTACATGTATTTATATTTTTTCATTATTACATTATAATATATTATTTCTATCTAATTTGCATATATTACTATTTATTTATAAACAAAATATTTATTAATAATTTTATTAAATAATAATTAACTAAACTAAACAATAATTAATTCAATAAACTTTCAACTTATTTACAATAATAATTAAATTCAATAACAACTCATTTATTATATATTTATTATATAAATATTATTAATACTAATGTTTATATATTTACAATTCAAAACTATTTTTATAAACTATTTAAACTAATTTTAATTATTTAAAACTATTCCGAAATTAATTTTAAAGTATTTTAAACTAACTAAACTAAATTAACTAAGTTAAATAGAATAACTATTTTAAATAAACTAAAATAAATTAACTAACTTAAATAAATTATTTAGATTAAAGTTATTATCCAAAATTATTTAAATAATAATTTTTCCTTTATGAAAAGTTTACATAAATTTATAATTAATTTTCATATACGTAAATCATAAATTTATGTAATTTTATTACATTAATTAATTATGTAATAATTAATTATTAAAGATTTTATTAAATCTTTACAGTCTGAGAGAAAAAAAAGAAAGGAAGAAGGAGAAGAGAAAAAAGGAGAGAAAAAGAAATAAAAAAAAAAGAAAGAGAGAAAGAAAGAAAGAAAAGAGAAAAAAGAAAGAAAAAAGAAAAAAGAAGAGAGGTAAGTTTTAAGCGAAACAGAACAAAACAAAACAAAATAAAACAAACAAAAAAAAAAAAAAAAAAAAAAAAAAAAAAAAGAAACCTTATAATATTTTTTATAAAAAGTTTTTGACATATATATATAATTTTATTTATTTATTTTTTTTTTTAAAAAAAATAATAATTAAAAATCATATAAATATTTTTAATTTGATTTTATTTCATTATTACTTAATATAAAATCTATTAACCACTTAATAATTTTACAAAAGATTCCTCTATTTCTAATATAAATAATTTAATCTATTTATAAGGAGGTAATATATTAATTATATATTCTAATATATAGAACGATATAAATTTTATATGAATTAAAGTATAATTATTATAATTATTATAATACATAATTATTATAATACATATTTAAATAAAATAAAATAAAATAATTATTATAAATAATTATTAAATAATTAAAGATTTATTATTTATATTTAAAGTTATTTATTTAAAATATATTTATTTACTTATTTATATATGAAAATATATAAAGGTAATTAACAAAGATTTAAAGAGAAAAATTTACATGTAGTTATACTAATTTTATGGCTTGTTCTAGACTAAAAATAATTTATACATTAATTTATTCATTGTTGTTTTTGTTAAAATTAAGATATAAAATAGTTTTATGATTAATAACGTTACTAGGTTAATATGTTGAATTATATATTAATAATCCAACAATAATTAATTAATAATAATATAAAAATAGTATAAGATAAATAGTTAAGTTATTTAAACACTTATTATCTAAGAATATTTTAAATAATAATTTCTTTGAAGGATTTATGAAAATATTTATTTATTGAATTATTAGTATATAATTATTGTAAATATAAAGACCTTACAAAGAACATAAAAGATAGATTTTTACATCTTTCTTTTATACTTTGTAAGTTACATAATAGTAGTATTTAATTATAAGATAATAATAATATAGTAAAATGAATATTAATAAAATATTAAAATAATAACAATATCGATATGTTTAAAATATTTAATATAATTAAATAAATTTAATTTGTATAATTAATTTGAATAATTAAAAATAGTAATTAATATATATGATATAAACATATATATAAACATAATATAAATAAATACATGTGACGTCATATGTAAATAATTGAAATTATTAATATAAATCTTATTTATTAATATTTTCAGAATTATTAGGCCTAAGATAATTCTTTAAATATTAAATAAGAATTTATATATATTATTAATTAAATGTATATTGAAATGTGAATAACTGAAATTGAGATTTCAATTCAGTTATAATTTCAACAGTTTTACATCATTGTTTTATATTATTATTTATATTTTTTAATTTATTCATTTATTTGGTAGACTCGGGGTTGATTCGTATGGATTTAAAATCAAGCAGGGGGGGTCGGGTATTACCCTGCTTTGATTTTAAAAAAAAAAAATTTTTTTATTAAAAGTTATTTATTATTATTAATATAAAATTTTATTATTTTAAAGTACACATATTTAATTTTTAAGAAATTGTTACAATATTTATATTTTTTTATAAATTTAAAGTATAATTAGTTGTTTATAATTTAAGTAATTTTATAGAATTATTGAATTAATTTTATATCAATAATTCATTTTTGTTTTAATTTTTATAAATATAATAATATAATATTCAAATATAATTTAATTAAAAATAATTATAAAATAAATATATAGAAAATAGTTTTACTATTTTCTTTGATATTTTTAAGTTAAATAAATTGTTTTTAAAGATTAATATAATAAATTTAATAATCTTTAATTATTTTAAATAATACTTGTAATTATTTTCAAAAATAAAATAAAATTTTTATAATATTTAATTAATAAATTTGATAATATTTAAATAATAAATTTTTATAATAATTATTATTAAAAATTATTAATTATTATAAAAATTTATAATTTTTAATAATAAATTTAATTAATAATCTTAATAATTTTATAATAATATTTAATAGTTTTATAATAAATAAATTTTTATAATAATATTTAATAATTTTAATAATTTTATAATATTAATAATTTTATAATAATTTTTATAATAATATTTAATTAATAGTTTTAATAATTTTCTTAAAAGTATAATTTTAATATTTACAATTGTATTTTAATATATACATATATTCAATGTTAAGTATTAGCTACATTATAATTATACATTATACATTGTAATATTAATACGCCACAATTAGCCACATTATGAATACATTAGTTATTAGATAGTTATTAAATAGTTATTATAAATCTTATTTATTATATTTTGTTAAACTGTAATATTCTTTATTATGTAATATTCATATAATTAAATATAAATAAATAAAAGCCATATTAACTATAAATAATCATAATTGAAATTGTGAGATTTCAGTTACATTCTTAACAGATTAAGAGTCTCACTTACCTAATGAGCTATTAGCTATAAATATACAAAAATTAAATTAAACAAGCTTGTTATAATTAAAATATTAAATAAATAATTTAAAAATTTACAAATTCAAAATTATTGAGATTAGATTTCAAAATTAAAAATTTCAAAATTTAAATTTTTTTTAAAATTAATTAAAATTCAAAATTCCAAAATTCCAAAATGGAAACTGACAAATCTAAAAATTCAGAAAAATCTAATGAATCATCAACTTCACAAAACTATAATTATGAAAGTGAAGAACATGAAATTCAAGATTACGAAAATGATGATTTTAATTTTTTGAAAGACTTTGAAGAAAATGTAAACAAACAAAATAATATTTCAAAGTCAAAAAGAAAACACATTGAAGAAAATTTAAATGACTTAGAAGAAAATATCAACAAACAATCCTCAATCTTAGATAGAAACACAAAGAATTTTATTAAAAGATTAAACAGAGTCAACGAAAAACTCATGAGAAGAAAGAAGTCAGATATGACAAATAAATCGGTTTTTAATTATCAAAATTTTAAATTAACTACAGAAAACTTTCCAAGATGGTATAGAGCTCTCAAACGTCACTTAACGGCATTAGATCTCATTGACTGCATCAAAAATGACATAGATATTACAGAAATGGATGATGATGAAATCAAAGAAGACTGTGCGACCCAAACCATCATCGAAAGCAGCTTAGATTCAACTACCGCCGAACTTATTGAAGGATGTGAAACCGCCTATGAAATGATTATAAGATTAGAAAGTTACTTCTTGCAGGTTGGACCTTCAAAATTATATTAAATTGAATACCAAATCAAGAAACTAGAGGTCGAAAATAACGATATAAAACTCTATATAGACAAATTAAATTACTTGTTTCAACTTCACGATAAGGAATCAAAAAGATGTGAAAAAATAAAATTAGACGAAGAAACTAAAATTTTACTTTCAGCTGAAGAAATTGTTAAATTTGGAGTTCCTACAGTACTTTTAGTCGAATTTAAAACCTTTGAAGAATTAAAAGAACGGATAGCCTTGACTAGTGTTTTCATTAAAAAATACAAAGACATAAAGAAAATTGACTATAGCAACGAAACTACACAAGAGCTTTCGGTTAATAGAGTTAGAAATGGTAAATTACTGTAAAAGAAAACACTAAAATAGATTACAATAACAAAATATAATAAATTTTATTTTATTAAAAATTTTTTATTAAAATATATTTTATTAATATTTAATAGTTATTTGTTAAAAATAACAATTACATTGAGAAAAAATGTGAAAAGTATCTTCTATTTATACTTTTCCTAAATACATTGATAATATATTATTTTACTTAAATTACATATATTTTAATATAAAACTATCCTAATGAATTTTATTAAATAATAAATTTATAAACTATAACTAAATTTAGAAAAATATAATTATTAATTAAACTAAATACTAAATAATTAAAATTAAGTACATTTATTATCTATTTATTATTTTAATATTATAAGTAAAGTCTTTATTTATTTTCGATTTAAAAACAATGTTAAAGGAGTCATGATTAAATTTTGAAACTTAATTTTCACAAAATAAATTATTAATTTATTTTGTTTTAAACTTTAATTAATTCATTTAAATTATTTTACAACAATAATTTTCTCAGAATTAAATTTTATAAAAATTATTACATTAAAAATTTATCTTGTGGCTTAAAGAATATAATTCAAAAATTTAGTTCATATGATTTATTTACTTTGCTTATTATTTTATAAATCAAAGAATAATTTACATTTTTGAATTACACAAGAAAAATTTTTAATTTAAAATGTGATTGGGATAATCACATCTTTACAATTACCATATAAATTTAAAAATGACTCTGATAAAGATAAAGAAAAAGAAAAATATTGTCACATTTGCCATAAACACGGACACACTACCGATGAATGTTTTTTAAATCCTAGAAGAAAAGATAGAAGAAATAATAAAAATCCTTCAAATGAAAGCATCAGACACCAAGAAAGAAGCAGCACAACAAGAAACAATTCAAAAAACAAAAATTATCGTTCCAATAATATAGAAGGAATTAAAAATACTACTGATTTAGAAGATTCTGATGAACCTAGCGAAGATGAAATTTTCACTGGATTTTCAGGAAATATTAATGTTAATGCTGTTCCCAACGATACTCCTACATATAATCAAAAGAAAGAACCAACAAGATGGATTATTGACAGCGGTACATCATTAAATTTAACAAAAGAAGAAAAGGACCTAGATGACACCAAAACTGTCAATAGCAAATTTATCACCTATCCTGACGGAAAATCTGACAAAATTGTAAAAGTAGGAACATATAATGGTGCTATTAAAAATTTCGATTTCAAACTCTCAAAAGTCCACTATGCACCAAACATCAAAAATAACTTAATTTCAACACATTATCTTGTCAGAAATAATTTTACCATTATTATCGATTTCGATGAATATTTAAATAAGGATAGACTTCAATTATTCAAAAACAATAAACCAGTTGCGAAAATTTATGCCGACAAAGAAAATCTCTTCTAATTATACACTACTCCCTTTAAAATGTATAAATCTTTAAATATTGATATTAACAATTTCGATTATGATCTTTGGCATGCACGATTAGGTCACTTCAACAATAATAAAGATATTGAAAAATTTGTTTTAAACCACATGTGTATTCACAACAAAAAGGACTGCACTCAATGTAAAATCAGCAAAATGAGAAGAAAACCATTTTATGCAATTGAAAACAGTACCACACAACCACTATAACTTGTACACTCCGATGTAGTTGGTAAATTAAAAACATCCTATAACAATTTCAATTACTACGTAACTTTTATGGATGACTATAGTAGAAAATGCTGGATTTACCTTTTAAAAAATAAATCTGATGTTAATAAAGCATTTATTAAATTTCACAAATTAATGAATAATACTACTGAATTTACAATTAAAACTTTAAAAACCGACAATGGAACCGAATACACAAATGAAAATTTCAACAAGTACCTTTCCGAAAATGGTATAAAATTAATTCATTCAACTCCTGGCTACCCACAACAAAATGGTCGTTCAGAAAGAATTAATCAAACTCTTAATAATTGTGCAACCACGCTACTTAATTCTGCCAAATTACCTCTTAATTTTTGGGATTCTGCTATTCTATGCGCATGTCGTTTATATAACCTTAAAACTCATCAAGGTAATAATTCAAAAATCCCAGATGAAGTTTTCTTCAACAAACCTATTGATATTTCACACTTATGTGTTTTTGGTTGCAGAGTATATTTCTATAATAATCATAAAAAGAATAAATTTGAAAATAATTCTAAATCTGGAATTTTTCTTGGTTATGCTTCGGACTCTACTGGTTATCGTATTTTAGATTTATCTTCTAACTGTATTGTATCAGCTAGAGACGTTTATTTCTTGGAAAATATTCCTGGAACTATTAATACTACCTTTCTATCAGAAGAATATATTAATTCTATTTTTCCTTCGAATTATTCAATTGAGGGGGAAAAAGGCAGTTATGATCAATTAAATAATTCAAATAATTCAAATAATAACAACCGAGAAATTATTAATGGCAATAATAAAATTATATTAAACAATAACAACAATAACATTAATAACAATATTAATAATAATATGAATTTGTATAAAAAACATGAAAACTTAAACACAAATCAAAACTCTGATATATTAATTGATAAAAGTTCAAACAACAATTTAAATAATTCTAATAGTAATGATATGGCTATAAATATTCAAGATAATAACAAAAATAATTTAGAAAATAATGAAATGGAAAATACCGATATTCAAAAAAATAATAACAAAAGAAAATTCATTGATTTAAATGAAAAAGAAAATACAAATGATAATGAACAATTAACAATAAAGAAAAACAAAGTATTACTAATTAAAACAGTTAATCCCAAGAGTTATGATGAAGCAATAAATTCTAACGATTCAAATAAATGGAAGGATGCAATTAAAAAAGAAATCAATAATATGTATGAACAAAAAGTAATGAGAATAGTTAATAATATTCCTAAAGATACTACTTTAATTGATACTAGATGGGTATTTACTACTAAAGATAATGGTGTTAAAAGAGCAAGATTAGTTGCTCGTGGATTCAAACAGAGAAAAGGTGTTAACTATACATCAACATATTCACCAACAATTGAAGCAGATAGTTTAAGAATTGCAATTGACATCGCATCACAATACAAATGGAACTTAAGACAAATGGATATAAAGGCAGCTTATTTAAATGCCAAATTAGAAGAAGAAATATACGTGGACATACCAGAAGGAGATAAAAATTATAATTCTGGAAAATATTGGATATTAAATAAGGCTCTATATGGTTTGAAACAAGCCGGAAGACAATGGTATAAAGAAATATCAAGTTATTTAAAAAATATTGGCTTAAAACAATTAAGTATTGATCAATGTTTATTTACAAAATATCACAATGGAAATTTATGTGCTATATTATGTCTTTATGTTGATGATATCTTACTTACTGGAGAAGATAAAGAAATTAAATATATAAGCAATAAATTAAAAGAAAAATATAAAATTTCAAAAGACACGGAAGCTAACAAAATTATAGGAATAAATATTTTTAAAACTGAAGAAGGATATAAAATTAATCAACAAGACTATATTGAAAAATTAATTAAGAATTACAAAATGAATAAGACAAAACCAATTAACAACCCATGTAGAAAAATTACTTTAGAAGAAAGAGAAAATTCAACACCAGTAAACGTAACAAATTATAAATCTATTATTGGCGCTTTATTATTTGTTTCAACAAAAACAAGACCAGACATCTCATTTGCAGTTAATCAAGCTGCAAGACACGCCGAAAACCCAACAGAAGTTGATCTAAAATCAGCATTGATGATCTTAAGATATTTAAAATCTACTAAAGAAAAATCTATTTATTACTATGGAAGTAAAAATTTAATTGCCTACTCAGACGCTGATTTCGCTGGCGATTAAGAAACAAGAAAATCTACCAGTGGATACATTTTCTTATTTGGAAAAGTCCAATTTCATGGAAATCTGAAACCAGAAGAGCATCACATTATCAACCACTGAAGCAGAATATGTTGCATCAATTGAATGTGCAAAACAAGGAATGAAATTAAAGAAATTACTAAAAGAAATATTCAATAAAGAAATTAATTTAAAAGTTAAAGTTGATAATAAATCTTGTAAAAATATCGCTGAAAATGAAAATACAAAAGGTAGATGTAAACACATGGACATTGATTACAAATACATTCAAGAGAAAATAAATAGAAAAGAAATAAATTTAGAACATATATCCTCCGATACTATGTTAGCTGATCCTTTAACTAAAGTGATATCTGGACCAAAAATGAAATGTTTTACTGATTTTATTTTCAATTAAAAAAAAAAAAAAAAAAAAAAAAAAAAAAAATTTATTATTAAAAATTTACTATAAAAAAAAAAAAAAAAAAAAAAAAAATTTTATTAAAACTTTATTTTTTATATTATTACCAAATGCATAATGTAGGGGGAATGTTAAGTATTAGCTACATTATAATTATACATTATACAGTGTAATATTAATACGCCACATTTAGCCACATTATGAATACATTAGTTATTAGATAGTTATTAAATAGTTATTATAAATCTTATTTATTATATTTTGTTAAACTGTAATATTCTTTATTATGTAATATTCATATAATTAAATATAAATAAATAAAAGCCATATTAACTATAAATAATCATAATTGAAATTGTGAGATTTCAGTTACATTCTTAACATTGGGAGAGGTCCAAAACGCCAATTTTTCACGTGATATATCAAATTTTGAGGCTTTTTAAATTAATAGTTATATGATACTATTTTGTTGTATTATTAATTTGTAATTTTTTTCTTAAAATTTATTAAATGAATAATTAAATAAATTATAATGGTTAGATAAAAATAAATATTTTTTTACAAAAAAAAAAAATAAAATAAAATATTCAAACAATTAAAAGGTTTATTTTAAAAAAAATATTAATAAAATACTTTAACAATTATATAGATTTATTTATTTAAAAAAAATATTAATAAAATACTTTAACAATTATATAGATTTATTTATTTAAAAAAAAATATTAATAAAATACTTTAACAATTATATAGATTTATTTATTTAAAAAAAAATATTAATAAAATACTTTAACAATTATATAGATTTATTTATTTAAAAAAATATTAATAAAATATTTAAACAACTATTAATAAAATACTTTAGCAATTAAAAAAAATATTAATAAAATACTTTAACAATTATATAGATTTATTTATTTAAAAAATACTAATAAAATATTTAAACAACTATTAATAAAATACTTTAGCAATTATATATATTTATTTATTTAAAAAAAATATTAATGAAATACTTTAACAATTATATAGATTTATTTATTTAAAAAAATATTAATAAAATACTTTAACAATTATATAGATTTATTTATTTAAAAAAAATATTAATAAAATACTTTAACAATTATATAGATTTATTTATTTAAAAAAAATATTAATAAAATACTTTAACAATTATATAGATTTATTTATTTAAAAAAAATATTAATAAAATACTTTAACAATTATATAGATTTATTTATTTAAAAAATATTAATAAAATATTTAAACAACTATTAATAAAATACTTTAGCAATTAAAAAAAATATTAATAAAATACTTTAACAATTATATAGATTTATTTATTTAAAAAATACTAATAAAATATTTAAACAACTATTAATAAAATACTTTAGCAATTATATATATTTATTTATTTAAAAAAAATATTAATAAAATATTTTAACAATTATATAGATTTATTTATTTAAAAAAATATTAATAAAATACTTTAACAATTATATAGATTTATTTATTTAAAAAAAATATTAATAAAATACTTTAACAATTATATAGATTTATTTATTTAAAAAATATTAATAAAATATTTAAACAACTATTAATAAAATACTTTAGCAATTAAAAAAAATATTAATAAAATACTTTAACAATTATATAGATTTATTTATTTAAAAAATACTAATAAAATATTTAAACAACTATTAATAAAATACTTTAGCAATTATATATATTTATTTATTTAAAAAAAATATTAATAAAATACTTTAACAATTATATAGATTTATTTATTTAAAAAATACTAATAAAATATTTAAACAACTATTAATAAAATACTTTAGCAATTATATATATTTATTTATTTAAAAAAAATATTAATAAAATACTTTAACAATTATATAGATTTATTTATTTAAAAAAATATTAATAAAATATTTAAACAATTATTAATAAAATTAATTATAAACATTAATAATAAAATATAAAAATATAAAAATATATTATTGATATTAATAATAAAGTATAAAAATATAAGATTATTTATTTTAAAAAAAATATTAATAAAATATTTAAACAATTATTAATAAAATTAATTATAATAATAAAATAATAGAATATTTATTTAAACTACATAAATTTTATCAAGTATATAAACATTTTAACTTTTTAATAATTATAAATTTTTTAATTAATAAATTTAATTATAAGTTTTTGTATGAAAGAATTTTAATGATTTTTTCTTTTGGAAATTCCTCTGTCATTTCATAATTATTTATTATTAAATAATATTTATAAAATATTATTTAAATTAGTTAAACATTCAAACCACAATTTAGAAAGATCACTTCTATCATATTTTATATTAATTAACTTGGCTTCTTTATTTTTGTATTTTTCAATTAAGATATTAATTTCATCAGTTTTTGTTTTTATTTTTTTTTTCATTCTCCAAATTCCTTTTATTTTCATTTGGTAATCATAATATGATAAATGTTCGTGTTCTTTTAATTTATTTATTAATTCATAAAAATTTGGTTTCATTGGAAATAGTTTATTTAAAGAATTATTGAGTGATTCTGAAGCATTATTGGTTATATGTTCAATATTATTTTAATAATTCCAACTTTTCATATCGTAACCAATTAAATATGTTTCATAAAAATATTCTAAAAATTTTAAAAATTGACAAGAATTTTTTTCAATGGATTTAGTTTTAATTAATGAAAAAATATCCATTATATAATCAGGGTTGGTAAATGGTAAGTTTGAAATTCCTTTGTAATAATTAAATATTTTTTCATCATCGTTCACTTCATTACGGCACAATTCATTTTTTTTAATTTCTAATAAATTTTTATAATGTCAAATACAGTATTTAATATTTATATTAGGAAATATTTTTTTAACTGCTTTGGATATGCCTTTTTCAAAATCGCAATATACATTTTTTGGTTCAGTTATAATATTATTATTAGAATTTTGTTTTAATTTATTGAATAACATTTTATATGTTTTTTGCTTTTTATTTCTTAATATTGCATAAAAAGTAGTATAAAAACTATTCAATTCTTTAACGTAAGTTCTAGTAATAAACATTTGTTGACTAAATTTAGGTGCGATATAAAAAGTACCATCCACAAATATATCATTATTATATTTCTTAAATAATTTTGCTTGAAAAGGGGATTGAAAAATTACTAAATCAGAATTTTTGAATATCATAAAATCTTCATTTCGTTCAGTTTTATAATATTCAGATTCATTAGGAATTTCATTAAAAGTTGTTACATTGGATGGTAGTTTTTTATTAATACTTCTTAATATTAGAGTTTTAACTGAAATATATTCTGGACACGGATATATAAATCCCATTTCTTTAGAAATTTCATTATATAGTCTTTTTCGTTTTATATCAAAAGGATTTGAATGTTTTTTAATTTCATCTTTAATTTTATGTTTCATTACAGATAGGGATACACTATATTCGTTTCCAGGATGATTATGTAAACTCTCATATTTTAAGATTTCTTTCTCATTATTTAAAATAATAAAAGATTTACATTTATTATTTTTTTTATATTCGGTACATTTATAAACTTTTGAATTATCTTTCCTTGAATGTGAAAAATTAAATTTATATTGTTTATTAATAATGATTTGTTCTTCTCCTTTATTAGACTCACTTATATAAATAGTTATGTTTTCTTCCATTTATAAATTTTAATATATAGTTTTTAATTATATCTTTTAAATTATTATATTAATTATCTAAATATTATTTTTTAATATTAATTCTGAACAATTAAATATTCAATTTTTTTTAAAAGATAAAAAGTATTTTAATTATTTCTTTTTCTTTTAATTTTTTTAAAAAAATACAGATACATATAATATATATGAAAATATTTTAATTTTTATTATTTAAAAATAAATTATTTATTTAATGTATATAAAAAAAACTTAATTATTTATTTATTCTAAATTAATATTAATTATTTTTTTTTAATATATACTAATAAAGAATTTATGAATTAATTAATTTATTTTATTTATATTATAATCTAATTAAATTATTAACTTTTAAGTCTTTTTAAAACAACAAATATATATAGCATTTTTTAGCATATAAAGTAGAACTGGGCTTTCTACCGGTTGTTATGTGGCGGACTTAATAATCATCTGGTATCTACTCTTTATCTGATTTTCCCGATAGGGTTTGGAGAAAGGGTAAAGGGGTTATAATGGCACAATTTCAGGTAAGTATTAATTCCGCTCCTACCATTATTGGATTGCCACGTATTTAATTTCTATATTTGATCACCCATGGCATCCTAGTGTAGTTGTATAGCCTATACTGTGAGGGTTACGAGTTCAATTTCTATAGGATAACACGGATGTTATTTGGCAAGACATGTCTACTGGAGCTACCTCTGCTTAGGAATTTGGAGCGCCGACGTCGTACTGATATAGTATAAGATATATATACCAAAGTATATATGTTCTTTACAAGCCCATATATATAATATGGGATAGACATGTGAATTCATATGTGTAAAAAACCTATTTATATATCTCTACAAAACGGTTGCTGTAATATATAAATAGTAATTGAAATGTGAACAACAAATTTTAATTTTTGAAATTTCAATTTATAGCTATAATTTAAATCTTATAAAAATATTATTTTGTAATTTTTATTATTATTTAATATTTTATTTATAAATTATATATAAAATAAAAGGTTTAATTCTATTATTAAGATGTTATAATAACAACTAAAGTTTTAGTTATAATATAAAAAATTAATATTTTAAATAATATTAATTTAAATATAAATTTATAAAATAAAATTTTTTAATAATAAAATATAAAAATATTATATTGATATTAATAATAAAATATAAAAATATGAAAATATAAAAATATAATATTAATAGAAAAATATAAAAATATAATATCAATAATAAAATATAAAATATAAAAATATAATATCAATAATAAAATATAAAATATAAAAATATAATATAAATATTAATAATAAAATATAAAAAATAAGGTTATAAGGAAAATAATTATTTATCATTTTCCTTATAACATGATTGTCAAAAAAAAAAATTATATAAAAATATTTTATTTTTTATTGACCTTTTTAATTTTTATTTATTTATTTATTTACTTATTTATTTATACATTTATTTCTTTTTTACTTAAAATTATATTAAATTTTATGGCGTAATAATATAAATTTTAAAAGCCACAAATAAATAGATGGCTTATTAAAATTTCAAAAAAAAATTGGCGAAATGGACCACATTCCTTAACATTTAATATCAATAAAGTAATTAATTAAAATTGATTTACATTATTTACAAGTTAAAATTAATTTATATCAAAATAAATTAAATTTTATTATTAAGTTTAGGTTATCAAGAATATAGGAAAGTACAATTTAGTAAAGAATTATTAATAATAAAATAAAGGTTATTAATTCATTCTTTACCATATTAAATTGAACTCCGTAAGATCGGGTCAATGGTTAACGCGTATACCCTGAGGTCAATAGTCCGGAGTTCAGTTCCACCTTACCACCCATTATAATCCATTTGACAGCCTAACCCTAAATCGAACAAGTCATCGTCTACACTATGATCGTGCTTCTCAGTTGTACGTATACATTGCCTGAAGCGGGGTGATTCCTGCGTATTGTAAATCCTTATTAGTTAATGTATCTGCGTGTTCATCACGTGTTAGGATAGATAATGTGATATTCTTTATGTTGTAGCTGGTTTAATAAGTGTATTTGAGTTATTAATAATTTTTATTAATATTTATTTTATAATTACAATATTATTTCTACTAAAGAAAAACAAAAACAAGAATAAGAGTTAATATTAATTATACTGTAAAGTATTAATAATATATAATTATTATAAATAAATATATATATATATAAACATAATATATATATAAATAAATAATATTTTAATATGAATAATATATAAATAATATAAACTATTATATTAATTATATATACTTTAATAATTATAAACTTTAATAATTTAAAATAAGAAGTATAATTTAATATTTAAGAAATATATATAAGGAATATAAATAATATATACAAAATATAAATAATATAAAATATAAATAATAATATAAAATATATAATAATATAAATTATTATAAATAATAAGATATAAATTTAATATCTGAATATACAAATATTCAAATATACAAATATGTTGCTACACATATTTGTTTTATATCAGAAACTTCCCTGCTAGAATTGAACTTAATTTCGCAAGAAATTAGTGAAATTAAATTTATAATAATTTAGATTAAAAATTTTTATATTAATTTATATTAAATTTAATAATAAAAAAATGAAATTTTTGAAAATTTTTATAATAAAAATTTTAATAATAAAAAAAAATTTTTTTTTTTTTTTTATATAAAGAAATTAAAGATTTTTGAAATTTCAATTTGAAATTTCATTCATTAAAAGGTAATATATTTTTAATATGGACGTTTCTTTCCAATTTTGTACCGTCCATGGCATCCTGTAATTGAACTGTATTCCAAGATATGTCCTTAATTATATATGGGCCAAGGAAATACGGTTCAAGTTTAGTTCGTTGGTGATTTCTTATTTTTACTAAATCACCAATTTTAAAATTTTTCTTATTTTCCATACTTTGTTGAGCTTGTCTTCGAGTTTTCCAATAATGGATTGTTCCAAGCATTTTTTTTGCTGCTTTTTCAACCCATTTAGCATGCTCAACGAACCTTTCCATTAATATTTCGTCCATAGTTCTACTATTATCTTCCAAAATTGAATTTCTTAAATTTATATCTATAGGTAGTAATTCCTTACGTCCATATAAAAGTTCAAAACTTGAATAACCCGTTACAGCAGATTTACTGGTTCTTAAAGCCCATAAAGCCAGCGGTAACAAAATATCCCAATGTTTGTTATCATTCGAGAAATTTCTTAATTGCTTTCCTATTTCTCTATTTCTGTTTTCCACTAATCCATTTGATTCTGGATGATATGTACTAACAAAATGAACGTACACATCATATAGATCTAAAAATATTTTAGTATAATCAGCAGTAAACTGTACACCATTATCTGTAATAATTAGTTCTGGTATACCATGTCTACTAAAAACTTCTACTAAGAAATTTGTTACGTCCTGTGAAGTAGTAGTACGAAGTGGTTTAGCTTCTACCCACTTTGTAAAATAATCTACGCAAACAATAATATATTTATTACCTTGTTGTGTTTCTTTTAGGGGTCCAATAATATCTAAACCAACTCTAACAAAAGGAGCTTCTACAGGAGTTCCATATTTTTCTGTTGGTTTCGGCAATGGCTCAGAACGATTTAGTTGACATATTTTGCATAGCGAAATATATTTTTTTACATCTATTATTAAATTTTTCCAGTAATACTTTTCTTTTATTCTTTCGTAAGTTTTCTGAATACCTTCATGACCCACTCTATGTTCTTTAGTAATAATTTTAATTTTTTCATAGGGATCATCAATAATTTTTCTTAATTTATTATCATCTCTAAAATATAATTTATTATCAATTTTAACTATTTTTTCGGTTAAAAATTTATACATAAATTCAGAAATGAATTTTTCGTTCTCCTACTGGGTGAGAATGGAGCTATCAATAGGTGAATTATTAACAATGGAGGAATCAATGGAACTATTAGAATTGTTAACAGAAGTGAACAGAATATCGCTATTAAGAAGAGAATTAGAACTAATACAAACATTAGTAAAAGAGAAGTCTTTACGAACAACTCTAGACAATGCATCAGCAATCAAATTAGCTTTACCAGGGTGATAAACAATATCAACTTGAAGTTTACTAAATTTATCACACCAACGTTGATGTTTAAGAGTATTCGGCTCACAACTTTTAATAATAGAAACTAAAGGTTTGTGATCAGTATATAGAATTGTTTTGAATGGATTACCTAAAATATAATGTTCGAATTGGACTAAGCAATAATAAGCAGCAGTGCCTTCAAGTTCAGTTGTAGTATAATTTTTCTCAGATTTTTTTAAACTTCTACTAACAAAATAAATAGGGTGTTCAATATTATCATCATAAAGTTGTAAAAGAACACCACCAATACCATAACCACAAGCATCGGAACGAATAATAAATGGAATATCAAATTTAGGGTAACAGAGGATAGGGGCACTGATTAAACAATTCTTTAATAATTGAAAGCTATTGTTTTGAGAATCAGTCCAAACAAATGGAGTATTCTTCCTTAACAAAGAACAAAGAGGTGCAGATTTAGCAGAGTAATTGTCAATGAAATTTCTATAATAACCAGTCATGCCTAGAAAAGAACGAAGTTCGGATACATTAGTAGGAGGTGTCATATTCATAATGGAAAGCGTTTTCTTATCTAGAGGAAGTAAACCATCAGTAGTAACTTTATGACCTAAAGCTTCAATTTCTGTTTGACAGAAATGACATTTTTCTATGTTTAATTTTAAATTATATTTTCTTAAAATATTAAAAACTTTGGAAAGATGAATTAGATGATTTTCAAAACTATCGGAATAAATAATAATATCATCTAAGTATATTTGAACGCAATCATTAATTAAATCAAAGAAGATTCTATTCATTTCACGTTGGAAGGTAGCAGGCGCGTTAGTTAAACCAAAGGGCATAACTTTAAAATAGTAATTACCAAATTTTGTTGTAAAAGAAGTCTTTTCCATATCTTCAGCCCACATAGGAATTTGATGGTAACCACTAAATAAATCAATAGAAGAAAATATTTTTGCATCTTTCAAAGCATCAAAGATTTCACGAATTTTTGGGAGTGCATAGGCATCTTTAATAGTAATATCATTCAACTTCCTAAAATCAACACAAAGACGCCATTTACCATTTTTCTTTAACACTAAAACAACAGGAGAAGCCCATGGAGAATGAGAAGGTTCAATTAACTTTTTCTCCAATAATTTACGAAGTTCTTCCTTTAAAGCATTAGATTGAACCTGAGAAATTTTATACGCCTTTTGTTTAATTGGCATAGAGTTTTCTTGTAAAATAATATGATGAGGAAATAATTTAGATGGTTCCAAATCATCAGAAGAAATGGCAATAATATCATCAAATTTTTTTAATAATCTACAAAATTTTTTATAATCTTTTTTATTTTTAAATTTTAATTGATTAATAATAGAATTAATTACATCATCTTTTTCTTTAGCACTAATATTAGAATTAGATTCATTAGCATCAACAAATAAAGTAGCCTCAACAATATCAATTTTTGGTTCAGGAGAAACACATAATAAAGACTGAGAACGGAAGGTATTTATATCTTCTATATTACTAATAGGTACTAATTTATCGTCCATATTCATATATGCAAGAACTTTATGAATTGTGTCAATAAGAATCCTGTTATCAGATTGTGTTTTAAGAGAAATAATCGCATCATAAAAAGGATCGTCTTTATCGGAAATTTTAAAATCAGTAATAAATTCAACAGAACCAAGTTTAACAGCTAAGCGAACAATATCATAAACACGACTTATATCATCAACCATCGCTTGTCTAATTGTACTTTTATCATGGCCAATAATTTTATAATTTTTAACAAATTTATTTAAAAATTTACGTGATATTAAATTTGCATTACTACACGCGTCTATAAAAATTGAAGCAGGATAGCCATTAATATATCCACGTACAACTGCAACATCATGTTCGTGTACAATATTATTATTATTATTTAAATTATTAGCTATTTTACTATTATAATTAATATCACTATAATTTTCATTGTTACTACTATTGGTACTATTATTATCGTTATTATTATAGTTATTATCTATATTAGAATTAGTAGCATTAATAATATTTTCATTATTTTGCTTTGAATTCTTAATACCTTTAATTAATTCATCTTTAGAAATTTTTGAAATGTTAAGGAGTTGTCCAATTGTAATATTTGCTGGAATATTTAATAAATCTTCGCAAATATTATATTGCTCGCGGTTTCTCATCATCTGTATGGTAGGTTTTTGTTTCTTTTCTTTTTCCGTTAAATTTTTATTCTTCATTTTGTCCATATTATTAACATTATTAACTGTCTTCATATTATTAATTTTTTTACTTGAATCATTATCATTAATTTTATTCTTAATTCTTTCTCTTTGCTGTGCGTTATTATGAACTTCATTTTTTTCATTTTTATTTTCATTATTATTATCAATTTTAATATTATTGTTAAGGACTTTTTTATTTATTTTTCTCGTAGGTTTAATAATTCGTTTGTTATTTATAATATTATCAGTGGAATTATTATTTTGGATAGGATTACTAATATTATTTATATTATCAAATATTTTATTTTGAGGAATAGTTTGTGAATTATTAATGGAAGTTTTGTCATAATTATTCGTTATATTGCGTAACTTCTTATTAGCGTTTGTTAATATATTATTATATTTTTCATCTCTTTCTCTTTTTGCAGCAGCTATAATTTCTTCCAAATTGTTATGATTGTCGTAAGAAGATACTACAACATTGTCGCCATTATAATCATTAATTTTATCATTTTCAAAATAGAATTGTTCATTATTATTTATATTATCATAATCATTATTATAATCATTATTATAATCATTATTATCATAATGGTTAAAATTATCATTATCATAATCTTCATTATAATTATTATCATAAATATTATTGTAGTTATTATTATAATTGTTATGGTTATTACTATAATCATTATTGAGACAAACAGTAGCAATATTGTTTTCACCATAATCATTATAGTTGGCATTTTGATTATTGGAAGTTAGCCTTCTTCCGTAATCTAGTTTTTTGTATTTTGATTATTGTTTTGTTGGTATCTAAGTTGTGGGCAATACCTAATAATATGGCCAGGCTCATGGCACCAATAACATACTTTTATATGTAGGTTCTCTAAACCCCTAGTAATATCATCAACACTATTTAAACCATTATTATTGTTAGGAGTGTTATTAATATTTCTTGGAACCTTTGTATTATTCATTCTATTTAATGTATTATTATTAATATTATTATAGTTGTTATAATTATTGTTAAAATTATTACTCCTCTGTAATTCATTATTTAAATTCCTATTTTTATTTTGTAAATTGGTATTTAAGAATGAGTTATAATTATTATTTAATTGATTAAAGTTTTGGTTGGATCTATATCTACTAATAAAAGGATAATTATTTTGGATATTATTATTGTTAAATTTTCTACCCTTTTGTACTGAGCGACTTCCAAGTTTTATTCTTTCTACTTTTTCTGCAATTTTACAAGCAGCCTCAATAGTCTTGGCTTCTTCATAGGCTACCTTTTCATAAATATCAGTTCGACTACGTATAGAATTCTCGTAATCGTAGACTGATAATTTTGCTTTATTATCTGTAGAGAGCTGGCAGTAGTAATCCAAGTACCTGACACTTTCATTTGGCATAATTAGTAAAGTTTTTAATTCCCTAAATCTTTCATCTTCGTTTAGATGATACCTTTCCAGGAGGATATCTCTACACTCTTCTAAATTTAAAATTCTGTTTGCTTCTACGAATTTATCGCTCATAATTTGGGTGGCTTCTTCTACAGTTCCTGCCAAAATGAATTGAAATTTTTCTTCGTCATCAGTAACCTTTTCCATCTTTAACCAATTTTTCATAAGAATGTACCAAGCTTTTACATTCTTATTATTTCCACCTATAATTGGGAGTGGAATTTTTCTTCCTTCACGGTTGGAGCTCATCTTCATATTTTATTAAATGAATATATTGTATGTGTATATGTATTTTTTTTTTTATATATTATTATTATTATTATTATTATTATTATTATTATTATTATTATAATTATTATTATTATTATTATTATTATTCAATTTTAAAGTTAATGATTAACAACTATCTACTAAGATATACTAAGATAAATTATTTCCTAACCCTAAAGTTATATTATTATTAATTAATAATTATTTCCTAATTAGTAAAAATTTTATTTACACTAACTTTTGCATTAAACAAAAATTAATTATTAAATTTTAAATATGAAATTTATTGATAATATTGTAGTATATGAATATAGGTTAATCGTTTTTATTCTGGTTCGATTTCCCAGTCTCCTACTTCATATTTTACTACAATAACTCTAACACTAAATTTAATTAAAATGTTGAGAAACGACGTCTTTAACCTCTAAACGCAATTTCTCCGAAATCTAACTAAATAATAAATATTAATTACAATTAATAACTATACACTAATAAACCTATTTTTAACTACAACCTCACACTTCGCACCAATTTTTAATGTGATATTCTTTATGTTGTAGCTGGTTTAATAAGTGTATTTGAGTTATTAATAATTTTTATTAATATTTATTTTATAATTACAATATTATTTCTACTAAAGAAAAACAAAAACAAGAATAAGAGTTAATATTAATTATACTGTAAAGTATTAATAATATATAATTATTATAAATAAATATATATATATATAAACATAATATATATATAAATAAATAATATTTTAATATGAATAATATATAAATAATATAAACTATTATATTAATTATATATACTTTAATAATTATAAACTTTAATAATTTAAAATAAGAAGTATAATTTAATATTTAAGAAATATATATAAGGAATATAAATAATATATACAAAATATAAATAATATAAAATATAAATAATAATATAAAATATATAATAATATAAATTATTATAAATAATAAGATATAAATTTAATATCTGAATATACAAATATTCAAATATACAAATATGTTGCTACACATATTTGTTTTATATCATAGATTTCCTAATTTGGAGAAAGGTAATGTAGTAAATAAATAATAATGTTATAGTGTATGTGGTTGTGGCTTGCCGTAACCATCATCTCCAAATCTTGTGGTTCTGTAATCTGTGACTGAGAGCGTCGACGCCGAAATGGTATGGCATGAGAGCACTTTGTTGTATCCTGATACACCCGCTATAAAGATTGTCTGATATTAGTTGTCTGTTGTGGCTGGGATGATATGATCAAGACTTACAAGGGATAGTCTAAAAAAAAAAAAAAAAAAAAAAAAAAAAAAAATTTATTAAATTTTGTTTTATAATTATCAAATTAAAATTTTATTAAAACACAAAATATCTTAAACTAAAAAGAAAAGGAATTTCTTTAAGTTAAAAGATAATAAAATTTTAAATTAATAATTTTTGAGAAAAGGAATTTCTTTAAGTTAAAAGATAATAAAATTTTAAATTAATAATTTTTGAGAAATTAATTGTTTTTATTTATTTATTCTGCTTTTTTAAATTTGAGATTTTTTACAAGTTTATATATTTTTCTTTTAAATTAAAGATTTTAAAATAAAACTATCTAATTATTATTTTTAAACAATTATCATTATTTTTAAACTTAAGTTTACATTAAGATTTTTATAATATAATATTTTTAATTTTTATTATCAAAATTACATTGTTCTTTAAAATAAAATATTTAATAATTTTAATAATTTTAACAATTTAATTTATTTATATTATTTATTTAAAATATTTACTATTATTATTATTTAATTTATAGTAATTGTTTAGATGGTAATATGATTTATTTTATTTAATAATTTTATTCATTTTCAATAATATAATGTTTTATTGATTTATAACTTAATCCTTTATCAACATAAAATGTATGTTATTTCAAAAAAAAAAAAAAAAAAAAAAAAAATAATTTAAATAGCATTACACATTAATAATATAAAATTAAAAAATATTTAAAAAATATTTTTTATTTAAATAGAAAACTAAATAAATTTTAATAATATTCTTTTTAATATTCTTTTATTTATTTATTTATTTATTTATTTATTTATTTATTTATTTATTTATTTATTTATTTATTTATTTAACTATTGATATTGTTTCTCTTATATTTTATTATTTTATTATTTTTAAATTTTTATTTTATTTTATTTCTTTTTTTAAATTTTTATTTTATTTTATTTTTAATTTATTTTTAATTTTTTTTTATTGTTATTGTATTTTATTTTATTATTTTTTAATTTTTTTTTCTTTTGAACTGTTATTATTATTAATTTTGTTGCTCTAATTATTATAAATATTATAATTGATTATTAAAAATATTATAATTATATATATTATAGATATTATTATTGTAAGAATATGAAATGTATGAAAAAAAAAGTTTCAAATGTATTAAAATATATTATTAATAATTTATAAGTCATAATGTATTAATATAAAAGCATTTAATTTAGAATAATTAAGTGCTAGTAACTCCTTATCATAAATTATACTAATAAAATTGACATTATAAACCATAAATTTCTGATTCTTAACAATTATAATAATATTTTACAATTTAATAAAAATATTAATAATTTAAATTATCAAATTTTGTTTGACATTTTCAATTATTTCATTAATTGTTTGAACCGGGATAGAATGCGTAATTAATTACTTTTCCTAAACCTGAATTAATCTTATTTCCAATAGAACTTGAAGTGTGTAAGACATCTTCTAATCCCTCGTTAAGAATTTTACTATTCTTTTTAATAATACGCTTTGAACCATCTATTTGAGGATACTTTTGACTTTGTTTATTACTTTCAACAATGAAATCAATATTACCTTTCTTAAGAAGATATTTTGAAATAATTTTATCATTCACTTTTGAAAGAACATCAATTACGGTGTTATTTTCTTCATCAATAGTTCTTTTGAAATCACAACCATATTTATTTAAAACTTTGAAGCAAAGGGCATATCTTTTGAAATCCATCATTTCCATACCAAATCCTTCTTCCCTTTCAATGTTCTTACAATAATATTCATAGTAGCTATTAATTAAGACTGAAAGTAAACTATTACCAAATTTATTTACATGATTTACATCAATTTGATAATTTTTCAAAAGGTATTGAAGTATTTTGTATTGTCCATGTGATATTACATACATTGTAGCAGTCATTCCTTCATCATTTACAATGTTTACATCATAATCGTTATATTTCTTTAATACATCAAGATATTCATAACAATTTATTTTTTTGTTTCTTGCTGCAAATAAGAAAAGATTTTCATTTTTATTATTCAAATGATTAACATCGAATAAATCTCTATACTTTAAGAATTCTTCTAATGTGAAATAAGCTTCGCAAGCATGGAACAAAACACTATTTCCATTCTTATCAAGGAGATTAATGTGCTTTCCATGTATCATTTTCTCAACAGCAAAATATTCATCCTTATATTTAACAGCATACATTAAAGCAGTCCTTCCTAATTCATCTTGAACCCCATAATTGATATTCATAGTAAGAAGCCATTTAATAAGTTTTTTATTGAAATATTCATTATAAGAATTTGGATCTAATTTTAGATTAATCAATATTTTAAAAAATATTTTAGATATATTATATAAACGATATAAAAAGTATATGTATATTATATATATTTAGTATAAAAAAATTATTATTTAGGAAATAATCATTAATATATTAGTATATTTAATATTGATACTTTACTATGAACAAAAACATAAAACATTTTAACATCAGCACAAGCTCTTATTAAAATATCACTTTCTCTAAATTGATCTAAAACTTTGGTAAATAATCTGTGATTTAAAACTTCTTCAAATAATTTGTAATTGTCATATTTTACATTTCTATCAAGAAGGACGTTATTGAAATCAGTTACAAATTTTTTGATTATTGTTTGATCATCATTAAGATAAAATTTAATTAATTTTTCATTTTCTTCAATAATTTTAAGAGCTTTTGTATTTCCTTTCTTTAAGTTAGTGAATAGAATATTTTCAAAACTTTCAAATTCAGTAGCAGTCATTTTAGTTGCTATTATAATAATTTTTATTTAGATAATAGTTTATTTATGAATTATTATTTAATATTTTCAATAAATTATAACTAATATTTTTGTTTATTTGTTTCGTATTTTGTTTTTTATTTTTTTAAAGAAATAACATTTTTGGTGAAATTCATTTATATTTATACAAAATCTTTAAATTAAATAACTAATATAAAATTTATTCATATTAGAAAATTTGGTAAATTATTATTATTCACTGAATATTCTATTATTCCATCATGACCACAACTTTAAAATTATTTAATAATTTTAAACCAATTAAATATAATTGTAATTATGAAATTTCTATTTAGGTAAAGATTAATCTATTTCTAATATATTTAACAATTTTAAAGACAAATTTTAATATTTTTTGTTAAATATTATAATATATTATTGTAAACAAATATTAAAATATTTTTTTAAAAATTAATAGTATTAAATATTATTTCAATATGTTAACTTTATATGAAGTTATATTCAAGTTTAATAAAATATTAAATTAAATTATATTAAATACATTATAAATTAATTATATATTAATATGCATATATAAAAGCCACAACTAAATATAAAACATGTAATTGATGGGGGTGTGTCATTTCGAAAATTTTTATTACATAAATTTGTATTTTGTTGTAGTGTATTTCGGAAAACATGGCGTATTATAATGTAATAAATAAATAAATGAATAAATAAATTATAAATGAATAAATAAATTTTTAAATAATAATAAAAATAATTAAGACAAACGTTTATTGAATGTGGTCCATTTCGCCAATTTTTTTTTTTTGAAATTTTAATAAGCCATCTATTTATTTGTGGCTTTTAAAATTTATATTATTACGCCATAAAATTTAATATAATTTTAAGTAAAAAAGAAATAAATGTATAAATAAATAAGTAAATAAATAAATAAATAAAAATTAAAAAGGTCAATAAAAAATAAAATATTTTTATATAATTTTTTTTTTTTTGACAATCATGTTATAAGGAAAATGATAAATAATTATTTTCCTTATAACCTTATTTTTTATATTTTATTATTAATATTTATATTATATTTTTATATTTTATATTTTATTATTGATATTATATTTTTATATTTTTCTATTAATATTATATTTTTATATTTTTATATTTTTATATTTTATTATTAATATCAATATAATATTTTTATATTTTATTATTAAAAAATTTTATTTTATAAATTTATATTTAAATTAATATTATTTAAAATATTAATTTTTTATATTATAACTAAAACTTTAGTTGTTATTAATAATAGAATTAAACCTTTTATTTTATATATAATTTATAAATAAAATATTAAATAATAATAAAAATTACAAAATAATATTTTTATAAGACTTAAATTATAACTGTAAATTGAAATTTCAAAAATTAAAATTTGTTGTTCACATTTCAATTACTATTTATATATTACAGCAACCGTTTTGTAGAGATATATAAATAGGTTTTTTACACATATGAATTCACATGTCTATCCCATATTATATATATGGGCTTGTAAAGAACATATATACTTTGGTATATATATCTTATACTATATCAGTACGACGTCGGCGCTCCAAATTCCTAAGCAGAGGTAGCTCCAGTAGACATGTCTTGCCAAATAACATCCGTGTTATCCTATAGAAATTGAACTCGTAACCCTCACAGTATAGGCTATACAACTACACTAGGATGCCATGGGTGATCAAATATAGAAATTAAATACGTGGCAATCCAATAATGGTAGGAGCGGAATTAATACTTACCTGAAATTGTGCCATTATAACCCCTTTACCCTTTCTCCAAACACTATCGGGAAAATCAGATCAAGAATAGATACCAGCAGGGGTTGGCCGGACACCAGATGATTATTAAGTCGCCACATAACAACCAGTAGAAAGCCCAGTTCTACTTTATATGCTAAAAAATGCTATATATATTTGTTGTTTTAAAAAGACTTAAAAGTTAATAATTTAATTAGATTATAATATAAATAAAATAATTAATTAATTCATAAATTCTTTATTAGTATATATTAAAAAAAATAATTAATATTAATTTAGAATAAATAAATAATTAAGTTTTTTTTATATACATTAAATAAATAATTTACTTTTAAATAATAAAAATTAAAATATTTTCATATATACTTTATGTATCTGTTTTTTTTTTAAAAAAAATTAAAAGAAAAAGAAATAATTAAAATACTTTTTATCTTTTAAAAAAAATTGAATATTTAATTGTTCAGAATTAATATTAAAAAATAATATTTAGATAATTAATATAATAATTTAAAAGATATAATTAAAAACTATATATTAAAATTTATAAATGGAAGAAAACATAACTATTTATATAAGTGAGTCTAATAAAGGAGAAGAACAAATCATTATTAATAAACAATATAAATTTAATTTTTCACATTCAAGGAAAGATAATTCAAGAGTTTATAAATGTACCGAATATAAAAAAAATAATAAATGTAAATCTTTTATTATTTTAAATAATGAGAAAGAAATCTTAAAATATGAGAGTTTACATAATCATCCTGGAAACGAATACAGTGTATCCCTATCTGTAATGAAACATAAAATTAAAGATGAAATTAAAAAACATTCAAATCCTTTTGATATAAAACGAAAAAGACTATATAATGAAATTTCTAAAGAAATGGGATTTATATATCCGTGTCCAGAATATATTTCAGTTAAAACTCTAATATTAAGAAGTATTAATAAAAAACTACCATCCAATGTAACAACTTTTAATGAAATTCCTAATGAATCTGAATATTATAAAACTGAACGAAATGAAGATTTTATGATATTCAAAAATTCTGATTTAGTAATTTTTCAATCCCCTTTTCAAGCAAAATTATTTAAGAAATAATGATATATTTGTGGATGGTACTTTTTATATCGCACCTAAATTTAGTCAACAAGTGTTTATTACTAGAACTTACGTTAAAGAATTGAATAGTTTTTATACTACTTCTTATGCAATATTAAGAAATAAAAAGCAAAAAACATATAAAATGTTATTCAATAAATTAAAACAAAATTCTAATAATAATATTATAACTGAACCAAAAAATGTACATTGCGATTTTGAAAAAGGCATATCCAAAGCAGTTAAAAAAATATTTCCTAATATAAATATTAAATATTGTATTTGGCATTATAAAAATTTATTAGAAATTAAAAAAAATGAATTGTGCCGTAATGAAGTGAACGATGATGAAAAAATATTTAATTATTACAAAGGAATTTCAAACTTACCATTTATCAACCCTGAATACATAATGGATATTTTTTCATTAATTAAAACTAAATCCATTGAAAAAAATTCTTGTCAATTTTTAAAATTTTTAGAATATTTTTATGAAACATATTTAATTGGTTACGATATGAAAAGTTGGAATTATTATAATAATATTGAACATATAACCAATAATGCTTCAGAATCACTCAATAATTCTTTAAATAAACTATTTCCAATGAAACCAAATTTTTATGAATTAATAAATAAATTAAAAGAACAGGAACATTTATCATATTATGATTACCAAATGAAAATAAAAGGAATTTGGAGAATGAAAAAAAAAATAAAAACAAAAACTGATGAAATTAATATCTTAATTGAAAAATACAAAAATAAAGAAGCCAAGTTAATTAATATAAAATATGATAGAAGTGATCTTTCTAAATTGTGGTTTGAATGTTTAACTAATTTAAATAATATTTTATAAATATTATTTAATAATAAATAATTATGAAATGACAGAGGAATTTCCAAAAGAAAAAATCATTAAAATTCTTTCATACAAAAACTTATAATTAAATTTATTAATTAAAAAATTTATAATTATTAAAAAGTTAAAATGTTTATATACTTGATAAAATTTATGTAGTTTAAATAAATATTCTATAATTTTATTATTATAATTAATTTTATTAATAATTGTTTAAATATTTTATTTATATTTTTTTTAAAATAAATAATCCTATATTTTTATACTTTATTATTAATATCAATAATATATTTTTATATTTTTATATTTTATTATTAATGTTTATAATTAATTTTATTAATAATTGTTTAAATATTTTATTAATTTTTTTTTAAATAAATAAATCTATATAATTGTTAAAGTATTTTATTAATATTTTTTTTAAATAAATAAATCTATATAATTGTTAAAGTATTTTATTAATATTTTTTTTTTAAATAAATAAATATATATAATTGTTAAAGTATTTTATTAATATTTTTTTTTTAAATAAATAAATATATATAATTGTTAAAGTATTTTATTAATATTTTTTTTTTAAATAAATAAATCTATATAATTGTTAAAGTATTTTATTAATATTTTTTTTTAAATAAATAAATATATATAATTGTTAAAGTATTTTATTAATAGTTGTTTAAATATTTTATTAATATTTTTTAAATAAATAAATCTATATAATTGCTAAAGTATTTTATTAATATTTTTTTTAAATAAATAAATCTATATAATTGTTTAAATATTTTATTAATATTTTTTAAATAAATAGATCTATATAATTGTTAAAGTATTTTATTAATATTTTTTTTTAAATAAATAAATCTATATAATTGTTAAAGTATTTTATTAATATTTTTTTTAAATAAATAAATCTATATAATTGTTAAAGTATTTTATTAATATTTTTTTTTAATTAAATAAATCTATATAATTGTTAAAGTATTTTATTAATAGTTGTTTAAATATTTTATTAATATTTTTTAAATAAATAAATCTATATAATTGTTAAAGTATTTTATTAATATTTTTTTTTAAATAAATAAATCTATATAATTGTTAAAGTATTTTATTAATATTTTTTAAATAAATAAATCTATATAATTGTTAAAGTATTTTATTAATATTTTTTTTTAAATAAATAAATCTATATAATTGTTAAAGTATTTTATTAATATTTTTTTTTAAATAAATAAATATATATAATTGTTAAAGTATTTTATTAATATTTTTTTTTAAATAAATAAATCTATATAATTGTTAAAGTATTTTATTAATATTTTTTTTTAAATAAATAAATCTATATAATTGCTAAAGTATTTTATTAATATTTTTTTTAAATAAATAAATCTATATAATTGTTAAAGTATTTTATTAATAGTTGTTTAAATATTTTATTAATATTTTTTAAATAAATAAATCTATATAATTGTTAAAGTATTTTATTAATATTTTTTTTAAATAAATAAATCTATATAATTGTTAAAGTATTTTATTAATATTTTTTTTAAATAAATAAATATATATAATTGTTAAAGTATTTTATTAATATTTTTTTTTAAATAAATAAATCTATATAATTGTTAAAGTATTTTATTAATATTTTTTTTTAAATAAATAAATCTATATAATTGCTAAAGTATTTTATTAATATTTTTTTTAAATAAATAAATCTATATAATTGTTAAAGTATTTTATTAATAGTTGTTTAAATATTTTATTAATATTTTTTAAATAAATAAATCTATATAATTGTTAAAGTATTTTATTAATATTTTTTTTAAATAAATAAATCTATATAATTGTTAAAGTATTTTATTAATATTTTTTTTAAATAAATAAATCTATATAATTGTTAAAGTATTTTATTAATATTTTTTTTAAATAAATAAATCTATATAATTGTTAAAGTATTTTATTAATATTTTTTTTAAATAAATAAATCTATATAATTGTTAAAGTATTTTATTAATATTTTTTTTTTTAAAATAAACCTTTTAATTGTTTGAATATTAAATTTTTAATTGTTTGAATATTTTATTTTATTTTTTTTTTTTGTAAAAAAATATTTATTTTTATCTAACCATTATAATTTATTTAATTATTCACTTAATAAATTTTAAGAAAAAAATTACAAATTAATAATACAACAAAATAGTATCATATAACTATTAATTTAAAAAGCCTCAAAATTTGATATATCACGTGAAAAAATTTGGCGTTTTGGACCTCTCCCACGTTTATTATGACTAAAAAAACTTTTTTTAGAAAATTAAATAAAAATATATATATATATAATTACTACATATATAAAATAATTATTATATTTTTTTTATTTTATTTTAAATATTATTAATTATTATTAATACATTAATACTTTGTTTATATTATCAACAGAAAATACAGATTGAATAAAATAAAATAAAATGAAATAAAATAAAATAAAATAAATAGTAGAAACATAAATATAAGTACAGATTGAATAAAATAAAATAAAATAAATAGTGAAGTAATATAAAAGAATAAAGTATTAATAAAAATAAAATAAAATAAAAAGTAGAATATTAATTAAGAAAGTACAGATTGAATAAAATAAAATAAAATAAAATAAAATAAAATAAAATAAAATAAAATAAAATAAAATAAAATAAAATAAAATAAAATAAAATAAAATAAAAAGTGGAATATTAAATAAGAAAGTACAGATTGAATAAAATAAAATAAAATAAAATAAAATAAAAAGTAGAATATTAAATAAGAAAGTACAGATTGAATAAAATAAAATAAAATAAAATAAAATAAAATAAAATAAAATAAATAGTACAAATTTGAATATAAAGTACAGATTAAATAAAATAAAATAAAATAAAATAAAATAAAATAAAATAAAATAAAAAGTAGAATATTAAATAAGAAAGTACAGATTGAATAAAATAAAATAAAATAAAATAAAAAGTAGAATATTAAATAAGAAAGTACAGATTGAATAAAATAAAATAAAATAAAATAAATAGTACAAATTTGAATATAAAGTACAGATTAAATAAAATAAAATAAAATAAAATAAAATAAAATAAAATAAAATAAAATAAAATAAAATAAAATAAAATAAAATAAAATAAAATAAAATAAAATATAATAAAATAAAATAAAATAAAATAAAATAAAATAAAATATAATAAAATAAAATAAAAAGTAGAATATTAAATAAGAAAGTACAGATTGAATAAAATAAAATAAAATAAAATAAATAGTACAAATTTGAATATAAAGTACAGATTAAATAAAATAAAATAAAATAAAATAAAAAGTAGAATATTAAATAAGAAAGTACAGATTGAATAAAATAAAATAAAATAAAATAAATAGTACAAATTTGAATATAAAGTACAGATTAAATAAAATAAAATAAAATAAAATAAAATAAAATAAAATAAAATAAAATAAAATAAAATAAATAGTAGAATATAATTAAAGTACAGATTGAATTAAATAAAATAAAATAAAATAAAATAAAATAAAATAAAATATAATAAAATAAAATAAAAAGTAGAATATTAAATAAGAAAGTACAGATTGAATAAAATAAAATAAAATAAAATAAAATAAAATAAAATAAAATATAATAAAATAAAATAAAATAAAATAAAATAAAATAAAATATAATAAAATAAAATAAAAAGTAGAATATTAAATAAGAAAGTACAGATTGAATAAAATAAAATAAAATAAAATAAATAGTACAAATTTGAATATAAAGTACAGATTAAATAAAATAAAATAAAATAAAATAAAAAGTAGAATATTAAATAAGAAAGTACAGATTGAATAAAATAAAATAAAATAAAATAAATAGTACAAATTTGAATATAAAGTACAGATTAAATAAAATAAAATAAAATAAAATAAAATAAAATAAAATAAAATAAAATAAAATAAAATAAAATAAAATAAAATAAAATAAAATAAAATAAAATAAAATAAAATAAAATAAAATAAAATAAAATAAAATAAAATAAAATAAAAAGTAGAATATTAAATAAGAAAGTACAGATTGAATAAAATAAAATAAAATAAAATAAAATAAAAAAAAATATAATAATTATTTTATATATATAGGAATCTTATATATTTTAATTTTTTTTCATTTATTTTTTTAAAAAAAAAAAATTTAGTTATAATAACGTTTGTCTTTTAATTATTATATTTTATTATAGTAAATAAAAAAATTTAAATGAAAAGTAAATAATTTTAATTATTTATAATTCATATTTTCATAAACGATATATATATATATTAATTTAAATGATATAAGAATTAAAAATTAAAACAATAAGAGTTGAATAATTGATCCTATTAAAATAATTAATTATTTGCATAGTAATATTTAAAATGTTTGATCAATATGAATCAATTATTATTAAAATATAAATTTAATAAAGATATTAATAAAATTTATAATTATATAATATTGATATTGATATTAATAAAATTTATAATTATATAACATTGATATTGATATTAATAAAATTTATAATTATATAACATTGATATTGATATTAATAAAATTTATAATTATATAATATTGATATTGATATTAATAAAATTTTAACTAGTATCAAATAAATCGGTTTTAGTTATAAATTACTTAATAAAAATAACTAAAAGATAATTTCTATTAAGATTATTAAATAAACACAATAGGTAAATAAATTTGTATTTTTCTAGCATTTTTTTAAATTAAGATTATTTAATTATTATTTAAACGATTATAAATATAAATTTAAAATAAATAAATTTGTATTTTTCTAGCATTTTTTTAAATTAAGATTATTTATTTAAAATTAATACTTATATCGTTTAAATCAATTAAACATTCTTTCCATAATTTAACTAATTCATTTCTGTTGCATCCATTATAAAATAAATTTATTTCCTTACTTTTGTAATTTTCAATTAAAATTTTAATTTCATCAGTTGCACTAAATATTTTTTGCTTTTTTTTCCAATTTCCTTTAGTTCTCCTTTGGTAATCATTATAAGATAAGTTTTCTTCTTCTTTTAATATATATATTAATTTATAAAATAAAGGTTTATTTGGAAATATATTATTTAAGTAGCTATTATAAGATTCTGATGCATTGTTTGTTAAATGCTCTATATTTTCATAATAATTCCAATTATTTACATTATACTTAAGTAAATAATTTTTATTAAAATATTCTTAAAATTGCAGAAAATTATTATACTTTTTTTTTTGACAAATTCTATTTATTATAATATAAATATCAAATATATAGTTAGGGTTTATAAACGGTAAGTTCGAAATAGCTTTATAATAAATATATACATCATTATTATTCTTCACTTCATGATAACATAATATATTTTTTTGTTTTTCTAATGATCTTTTGTAATGCCAAACACAATATTTAATATTTATATTGGAAAAAATTTTTTTTCGGCATTAGATATACCTTGTTCAAAATCACAATGAAAATTAATTGTAGTAATTAATGTATTACTCCTAAATTTATTTGCATTTTTTTTTTATTTCTTTAAATAATGTTTCATATGTAGATTGTTTTTTATTTTTTAATATAGAAATGGAAGTAGTGCAAAACATATTAAATTCCCCAACATAAGTTCTTGTTATAAATAACTGATAACTAAATTTCGGTGCTGCATAAAATGTACCGTCCGCAAATATATTTTTATGACAATTCGAAAATAAATATGCTTGGAATGGTGATTGAAAGATTATTAGATCAGTATTTTTAAATATCACAAAATTTTCATTTCTTTTCGCTTTATAATATTCTGATTCAATGGGAATATCATCAAAACTTTTTATGTTTGGAAGAAATTGTTTATTTATATTTCTTATTATTTGGGATCTAATTGTACTATATTCGGGACATATAAGTCCCATTTCTTGAGAAACGGCATTAAATATATGTTTAGGTTTTATATCCATAGGAATTGAATTTTTCTTAATTTCTTCCTTAATTTTATGCTTTGCTACTGATATAGACACATCAATTTCTTTTTCGAGATGGTTATGTAAACTTTCATATTTTAAAACCTCCTTTTTATCATTTAAAATAATTAATGATTTACATTTATTTAAAGTCTTATATTCAGTGCATCTATAAATTTTTGATTTATCTTTCCTTTGAAATGAAAAATTAAATTTGTGTTTTTTATTAATAATAATTTGTTTATTTCCTCGATTTGTTTCACTTATTTCAATTTCTATATTGTCTTCCATTAATAATTAAAATTTTTCAATAAAATATTTTAATAAATATACTTTGAAACTTTTTTTTTTTTTTAATATTTAAAATAATAAACCTTTTTTTAATTAATTATATAATTATTTAAATAATTATTTAATTATTAATTATTTATTATTTCTTTATTTACTATTTACTATTTTATTTATTTATTTTATTTTATTTTTTTTATTTTTTAATGCTTAAAAAATAAATTTTTATTTATTTTTATTTTATTTTTTAATGTTTAAAAAAGAAGTTTTCTTATTTCTTATTTTTTTTTTTTTTATTTTTTAAGCATTAAAAAATAAAATGTTAATTTATTTTTATTTTATTTATTTTTATTTTATTTTTCAATGTTTAAAAAAAAAGTTTTCTTATTTCTTATTTTTATTTTATTTTTTAAGCAAAAAAAAAAAAAATGTTTATTTATTTTTTAATTTTATTTTTCAATGTTAAATAGAAATACCTAACCTAATTATTATTAATTGAAGTGTTGTATTTGATACGGGCTGGGGTTGAAACACTAAGATATTCAAAACAAAAAAAAAAAATAAATATTAACACATAACTATAAAAATAAGTTTGGAAACAAGAAAAAAAAAATTAAATTTTAAAATATTCTTTATTTAAATTTAAAATTAAAATTATTTGTTCCAAGTATTAAAAAGAAAGAAATTTATTCTTCTTTTTATACTTTTATTTTAATACATTTTATTTATTATTAATATATTCTTTATAAAAAAAAAACTATTATAACTATTTTATTTTAATTTTTAACTATTATTTTAAATTATTTTTTTAAAAAAAAATAACATTTATTAAATTAAAATATAAAAAGTTAATTTGGAGCTTGTATCACGAAGGGCATTCCGGGCGGTAGCTTCTTCTTGATATTGTTATTCAGAGAGAGAATTATACAGAATTGATATTTTCTGTATTTTAGATCATTTTTATTATTGGAATTCTTCTGTATTTTAGTTCATTTTTATTTTAATAAAGATTTAATTTATTTTTAATTTTTGTTTTATTTTTAGTTTATTTCAAAGGTTTTAGAAAATATTATACAGAAACTTATAATTCTGTATTTTACATCAAATATTTATTGAAATAGGTTTTTATTATTCTTAATATAAAAATAAGAATTAGTAATGATTTAAATATTATATAATTTTTAATAAGAATATTTAGTAATAATTTTTATTATATTTAATATTAATAAAATATTTAATAATTATTTTTATTAGATTTGATATTAATAAAAGATTTTAATAAGAATATTTAATAATAATTTTTATTATATTTAATATTAATAAAAGAATTTTATAAGAATATTTAATAATAATTTTTATTATAAAAGATTTTAATAAGAATATTTAATAATAATTTTTATTATATTTGATATTAATAAAAGATTTTAATAAGAATATTTAATAATAATTTTTATTAGATTTGATATTAATAAAAGAATTTTATAAGAATATTTAATAATAATTTTTATTATAAAAGATTTTAATAAGAATATTTAATAATAATTTTTATTATATTTAATATTAATAAAAGATTTTTTTTTATTAGAATATTTAATAATAATTTTTATTATATTTGATATTAATAAAAGATTTTAATAAGAATATTTAATAATAATTTTTATTAGATTTGATATTAATAAAAGAATTTTATAAGAATATTTAATAATAATTTTTATTATAAAAGATTTTAATAAGAATATTTAATAATAATTTTTATTATAAAAGATTTTAATAAGAATATTTAATAATAATTTTTATTATATTAAATATTAATAAAAGAATTTTATAAGAATATTTAATAATAATTTTTATTATAAAAGATTTTAATAAGAATATTTAATAATAATTTTTATTATATTTAATATTAATAAAAGAATTTTATAAGAATATTTAATAATAATTTTTATTATATTTAATATTAATAAAAGAATTTTATAAGAATATTTAATAATAATTTTTATTATATTTAATATTAATAAAAGATTTTTTTTTATTAGAATATTTAATAATAATTTTTATTAGATTTGATACTAATAAAAGCATTTTATAAGAATATTTAATAATAATTTTTATTATAAAAGATTTTAATAAGAATATTTAATAATAATTTTTATTATATTTAATATTAATAAAAGAATTTTATAAGAATATTTAATAATAATTTTTATTATAAAAGATTTTAATAAGAATATTTAATAATAATTTTTATTATATTTAATATTAATAAAAGATTTTAATAAGAATATTTAATAATAATTTTATTTTATTATTATTAAGAGTATTTAATAGGAAATACAAGGTATTTAGTGACACCCCATATTTCGCCAAAAGTTGAATTTCGTCCAGTTGAATTTCACCAAATTCTTGGTGGCTTATAAAATTTCGTCATAAAATATTACCACATTTATTATTCACGCCATATTGTGAATATATGGCTTTTTAAAAATTGTAGAAAAAAGCCACAAAATTATGATACAAATAGATATACGCCCCACGAAAGATTACGTGTTTGAAAATTTTTGAGAATTGTAATTTTATTTATTTAATTAATTAATTATTATTCATTAAAATTTTAATAAAATTAAGTGGCTTAAATTTAAAAATATTTAAGCCATACAACAAAATACAAATTTTTGTAATAAAAATTTTCGAAATGCACACTCCCCGTAATTGATATACAACTCAAAAGTTCGATGTACTTTTGTTGGGATATTTATTTATTAAATTTATTAATTTATTATTTATTTATTTATTTATTTAATTTTATATAAAAACTACATATATTTAAAAAGACTATTTAACAACTTTCTTATTCTTTTAATTACAAACTAACTTAACATAATATAACTTTTAATCTTAACTTTTACACAACAACGACAACAGCGACTTCTCTTAATTCAGAGAAATGCTTTATTTTTATGTTATTTAGTTATAATTAACTATTTAATTAATTGTTCTTGTGATTAGAATAAACTATTAATAATTATTATTTAAGGAAATATTTAAAAACTATATAAATATAAATATAAAATAATAAGAATATAATTAAAACATTGATTTATGCTATAAAATTTATTATTAATTATAAATATAATTTATATATAGAAATCAAGCCACATATTGAAATTGTTGTAAAATCATTAGATTTAAATTTGATTTATGACATTAATTTATGTTTGAATAATAAAACTAATTTTATATTAATTAAGGTTTGAATATTTCATTTAATATCATAATTTTATCTGTATTTTAAATCTTGTTAATCATTTATTTATATTCTCTAAATAATAAATTTATATTAATAAACAATCTTTTAATACTTATTTATTAAAAATTTAAATTACTTTTTAATTATTAAAAATATTTTAAACTTTATTTATTATTTTATTGTATTAAGTAATTAAATTAAAAAAAAAAAAAAAAATTAACCCATTTATATTTATTTCCATTTTTATTTATTTATTTATAATTATTTAAAAAAGAAAAAATGTGGGAGTTATATTATGGGTTGAATTTTTATTTAAAAGTCATGTTCCGAAATACAACATATCCCTAAATAGAAATTTCATAGTTATTAATTATATTATTGAAATAATACAATTATATTTGATTGTAATTGGTTATTTATTTATTTAGAAAACTAAATGTTATTATTTCAATATGTTGAAAATAAAATTTAATATTATTTATTTTCTTATGATTGATTATATTTTAAAATATTGTATTAATAAAGTATTTTATAAAATTATAAGTTCAAAATCACAATGAAAATTAATTGTAGTAATTAATGTATTACTCCTAAATTTATTTGCATTTTTTTTTTTTTTTATTTCTTTAAATAATGTTTCATACGTAGATTGTTTTTTATTTTTTAATATAGAAATGGAAGTAGTGCAAAACATATTAAATTCCCCAACATAAGTTCTTGTTATAAATAACTGATAACTAAATTTCGGTGCTGCATAAAATGTACCGTCCGCAAATATATTTTTATGATAATTCGAAAATAAATATGCTTGGAATGGTGATTGAAAGATTATTAGATCAGTATTTTTAAATATCATAAAATTTTCATTTCTTTTCGTTTTATAATATTTTGATTCAATGGGAATATCATCAAAACTTTTTATGTTTGGAGGAAATTGTTTATTTATATTTCTTATTATTTGGATCTAATTGTACTATATTCGGGACATATAAGTCCCATTTCTTGAGAAACGGCATTAAATATATGTTTAGGTTTTATATCCATAGGAATTGAATTTTTCTTAAAATTAAACAATTAAAAAAAAAAAAGTTAATAATAATTAAAAATAGAATAGAAAAGCTATAATAAAAAATAAAATTGATGAAAAATATAATAAACCATGAACATATTTTTTATTTCCATATTTGTGTTTATTTAATGGTGGATTTTTAATACGTGGGCTTTCAGAATTAATTTTATTCGAATTTAATTTATTATGAGTTACCAATTTTTTAGGTAAAGTTAATTTTTCATAATCTTTTTCGTTAGTATCATCTTTATTAGAAATTCTTTTCATTAAATTAATAGATTTAGATTCGAATGAATTATATCCTTCATTCATTTCTTCATAAGAGCTACTAGGAGTAACACCAGAATATTTTATTATTTCGTTTCTTTCATTTAAACAAACATTTTCTATTTGTTTTTTAACATTTTCTTTTTGATCTTCATCCATATTATTAATTATATCTTTATCATTAACTTCATCAATAACTGAATCTATGGTAAATTTTTTATTACTATTTATATTTTCTATTTTAGCATCGGCAATAATGTTATTTATAAATCTAGTTTCAGTTTGTTCTGATGTTTCAAAATATTTTATATTATTATTTTTAATATTTTTAAATAATTTTTTACCTGATTCTAACTCATTTACAGAATTAACCATGTCTTCATCTCTATAATTTGGTAATTCATTTTCTGTTATTTTGTATCCTAAATTATAGGATTCTTTTATCCCTAATAATTGATGATTGTTTGTTGATGATTCAACAAAATTTTTCAAAACTTCAGTATTTGATGTGACTTTATTATCTTTTATAATTTTATTATAATCTTTATATGATGCTTCATAAACTGAACTATCACCAAATATATATTCTTTAGCATCTTTTCTAGTTGTAATATCTTCAACACTTTGATATTTTTCGGTATTAAAATTATCCGGATTGCTTTTTATAATTTTATTTTCAATTTTATTTTTTATTTTTACACGTAAATGATTAAATATTTCATATAAGTCAGGATCATCAGATATATAAATATAATTTATTTCATTATTTTCCCTATCAAAACTTAACGTCGTAGCTACTAATTCATTGTAACAATTTATTAATTCAATTAAATGATAAGCTTCATGGTAATGTCCATCTGGTTTTTTATACCTTTTCATTATATTAATTTTCTCCATAATTTTTTCTTTTATATCATTAATTCTATTAACAGAATTTATATGTTCCTCATCAGTATCAATATCATAGAGATCATCCTTTAATTTATCAAAATAACGCTTTATATACATTTTTGAATTAGGATCATTAAATATATAATCTTCAATATCCACTTCACCTATAACATGGTCAGAATTTATTCCTTAATTTTATGCTTTGCTACTGATATAGACACATCAATTTCTTTTTCGAGATGGTTATGTAAACTTTCATATTTTAAAACCTCCTTTTTGTCATTTAAAATAATTAAAGATTTACATTTATTTAAAGTCTTATATTCAGTGCATCTATAAATTTTTGATTTATCTTTCCTTTGAAATGAAAATTTAAATTTGTGTTTTTTATTAATAATAATTTGTTCATTTCCTCGATTTGTTTCACTTATTTCAATTTCTATATTGTCTTCCATTAATAATTAAAATTTTTCAATAAAATATTTTAATAAATATACTTTTAAATGCTTTGAAACTTTTTTTTTTTTTTTTAATATTTAAAATAATAAACTTTTTTTAATTAATTATATAATTATTTAATTATTAATTATTTATTATTTCTTTATTTACTATTTTATTTATTTATTTTTATTTTTTTCTTTTATTTTTTGTTTTCTTTAATTTTTTAATGTTTAAAAAAAATAAATTTTTATTTATTTTTATTTTATTTTTTAATGCTTAAAAAAAAGTTTTCTTATTATTTTTATTTTATTTTTTAATGTTTAGGAAAAAAGTTTTCTTATTTCTTATTTTTTTTTTATTTTTTAAGCATTAAAAAATAAAATGTTTATTTATTTTTATTTTATTTTTCAATGTTTAAAAAAAAAGTTTTCTTATTTCTTATTTTTATTTTATTTTATAATGTTAAATAGAAAACCTAACCTAATTATTATTTATTGAAGTGTTGTATTTCGCCAAAAGTTGAATTTTGCCAAATTCTTGGTGGCTTATAAATTTACATCATAAAATATCACCACAATTCATATTCACGCCATATTGTAAATATATGGCTTTTTAAAAATAGTAGAAAAAAGACACAAATTTATGATACAATTAGATATACGCCTCACGTAAGATTACGTGTTTGAAAATTTTTGAGAATTGTAATTTTATTTATTTAATTAATTAATTATTATTCATTATTTTTTTAATAAAATTAAGTGGCTTAATATTAAAAATATTTAAGCCATACAACAAAATACAAATTTTTGTAATAAAAATTTGTATTTTGTTGTAGTGCATTTCGGAAAACATGGCGTATTATAATGTAATAAATAAATAAATGAATAAATAAATTATAAATGAATAAATAAATTTTTAAATAATAATAAAAATAATTAAGACAAACGTTTATTATGACTAAAAAAATTTTTTTTAGAAAATTAAATAAAAATATATATATATATATATATATAATTACTACATATATATAATAATTATATTTTTTTTATTTTATTTTATTATTAATTATTATTAATACATTAATACCTTGTTTATATTATCAACAGAAAATACAGATTGAATAAAATAAAATAAAATGAAATAAAATAAAATAAAATGAATAGTAGAAACATAAATATAAGTACAGATTGAATAAAATAAAATAAAATAAAATAAAATATAATAAAATAAAATAAAAAGTAGAATATTAAATAAGAAAGTACCGATTGAATAAAATAAAATAAAATAAAATAAAATAAAATAAAATAAAATAAAATAAAATAAAATAAAATAAAATAAAATAAAATAAAATAAAATAAAATAAAATAAAATAAAATAAAATAAAATAAAATAAAATAAAATAAAATAAAATAAAATAAAATAAAATAAAATAAAATAAAATAAAATAAAATAAAATAAAATAAAATAAAATAAAATAAAATAAAATAAAATAAAATAAAATAAAATAAAATAAAATAAAATAAAATAAAATAAAATAAAATAAAATAAAATAAAATAAAATAAAATAAAATAAAATAAAATAAAATAAAATAAAATAAAATAAAATAAAATAAAATAAAATAAAATAAAATAAAATAAAATAAAATAAAATAAAATAAAATAAAATAAAATAAAATAAAATAAAATAAAATAAAATAAAATAAAATAAAATAAAATAAATAAATAAAATAAAATAAAATAAAATAAAATAAAATAAAATAAAATAAAATAAAATAAATAAAATAAAATAAAATAAAATAAAATAAAATAAAATAAAATAAAATAAAATAAAATAAAATAAAATAAAATAAAATAAAATAAAATAAAATAAAATAAAATAAAATAAAATAAAATAAAATAAAATAAATAAATAAAATAAAATAAAATAAAATAAAATAAAATAAAATAAAATAAATAAATAAAATAAAATAAAATAAAATAAAATAAAATAAAATAAAATAAAATAAAATAAAATAAAATAAAATAAAATAAAATAAAATAAAATAAAATAAAATAAAATAAAATAAAATAAAATAAATAAAATAAAATAAAATAAAATAAATAAAATAAAATAAAATAAAATAAAATATAGTAGAATATGAATATAAAGTACAGATTGAATAAAATAAAATAAAATAAAATAAAATAAAAAAAAATATATAATAATTATTTTATATATATAGGAATCTTATATATTTTAATTTTTTTTCATTTATTTTTCTAAAAAAAAAAATTTAGTTATAATAACGTTTGTCTTTTAATTATTATATTTTATTATAGTAAATAAAAAATTTTAAATGAAAAGTAAATAATTTTTATTATTTATAATTCATATTTTCATAAACAATATATATATATATATTAATTTAAATGATATAAGAATTAAAAATTAAAACAATAAGAGTTGAATAATTGATCCTATTAAAATAATTAATTATTTGCATAGTAATATTTATAATGTTTGATCAATATGAATCAATTATTATTAAAATATAATAATAACAATTATAATTTTAATAAAATAATAAAAATCTTTTATTGAATTTAATATTTTTAATAACATAATTAATTTTGAAAAGTATATTGATATTAATAAAATTTATAATAATATAATATTGATATTGATATTAATAAAAATTATAATTATATAATATTGATATTGATATTAATAAAATTTTAACTAGTATCAAATAAATCGGTTTTAGTTATAAATTACTTAATAAAAATAACTAAAAGATAATTTCTATTAAGATTATTAAATAAACACAATAGGTAAATAAATTTGTATTTTTCTAGCATTTTTTTAAATTAAGATTATTTAATTGATTTAAACGATATAAATATAAATTTAAAATAAATAAATTTTTATTTTTCTAGCATTTTTTTAAATTAAGATTATTTATTTTAAATTAATATTTATATCGTTTAAATCAATTAAACATTCATTCCATAATTTAATTAATTCATTTCTGTTGCATCCATTATAAAATAAATTTATTTCCTTACTTTTGTAATTTTCAATTAAAATTTTAATTTCATCAATTGCACTAAATATTTTTTGCTTTTTTTTCCAAGTTCCTTTAGTTCTCCTTTGATAATCATTATAAGATAAGTTTTCTTCTTCTTTTAATATATATATTAATTTATAAAATAAAGGTTTATTTGGAAATATATTATTTAAGTAGCTATTATAAAATTCTGATTCATTGTTTGTTAAATGCTCTATATTTTCATAATAATTCCAATTATTAACATTATACTTAAGTAAATAATTTTTATTAAAATATTCTAAAAATTGTAGAAAATTATTATACTTTTTTTTTTGACAAATTCTTTTTATTATAATATAAATATCAAATATATAGTTAGGGTTTATAAACGGTAAGTTCGAAATAGCTTTATAATAAATATATACATCATTATTATTCTTCACTTCATGATAACATAATACATTTTTTTGTTTTTCTAATGATCTTTTGTAATGCCAAACACAATATTTAATATTTATATTGGGAAAAACTTTTTTTGCGGCATTAGATATACCTTCTTCAAAATCACAATGAAAATTAATTGTAGTAATTAATGTATTACTCCTAAATTTATTTGCATTTTTTTTATTTCTTTAAATAATGTTTCATATGTAGATTGTTTTTTATTTTTTAATATAGAAATGGAAGTAGTGTAAAACATATTAAATTCCCCAACATAAGTTTTTGTTATAAATAACTGATAACTAAATTTCGGTGCTGCATAAAATGTACCGTCCGCAAATATATTTTTATGATAATTCGAAAATAAATATGCTTGGAATGGTGATTGAAAGATTATTAGATCTGTATTTTTAAATATCACAAAATTTTCATTTCTTTTCGTTTTATAATATTCTGATTCAATGAGAATATCATCAAAACTTTTTATGTTTAGAGGAAATTGTTTATTTATATTTCTTATTATTTGGATCTAATTGTACTATATTCGGGACATATAAGTCCCATTTCTTGAGAAACGGCATTAAATATATGTTTAGGTTTTATATCCATAGGAATTGAATTTTTCTTAATTTCTTCCTTAATTTTATGCTTTGCTACTGATATAGACACATCAATTTCTTTTTCGAGATGGTTATGTAAACTTTCATATTTTAAAACCTCCTTTTTGTCATTTAAAATAATTAAAGATTTACATTTATTTAAAGTCTTATATTCAGTGCATCTATAAATTTTTGATTTATCTTTCCTTTGAAATGAAAATTTAAATTTGTGTTTTTTATTAATAATAATTTAATAATTTGTTCATTTCCTCGATTTGTTTCATTTATTTCAATTTCTATATTGTCTTCCATTAATAATTAAAATTTTTCAATAAAATATTTTAATAAATATACTTTTAAATGCTTTGAAACTTTTTTTTTTTTTTTTTTAATATTTAAAATAATAAACTTTTTTTTAATTAATTATATAATTATTTAAATAATGATTTAATTATTAATTATTTATTATTTCTTTATTTACTATTTTATTTATTTTTATTTTTATTTTTTATTTTTTATTTTTATTTTTATTTTTTATTTTTATTTTTATTTTTCATTTTTTATTTTTTATTTTATTTTATTTTTTTTATTTATTTTTATTTTATTTTTTAATGTTTAAAAAAGAAGTTTTCTTATTTCTTATTTTTTTTTTTTTTTTTTATTTTTTAAGCATTAAAAATAAAATGTTTATTTATTTTTATTTTATTTTTCAATGTTTAAAAAAAAAGTTTTCTTATTTCTTATTTTTATTTTATTTTTTAAGCATTAAAAAATAAAATGTTTATTTATTTTTTATTTTATTTTTCAATGTTAAATAGAAATACCTAACCTAATTATTATTTATTGAAGTGTTGTATTTCGCCAAAAGTTGAATTTCGTCCAGTTGAATTTCGCCAAATTCTAGGTGGCTTATAGATTTTCGTCATAAAATATCACCACATTTATTATTCACGCCATATTGTGAATATATGGCTTTTTAAAAATTGTAGAAAAAAGCCACAAAATTATGTTACAATTAGATCTACACCCCACGTAAGATTACGTGTTTGAAAATTTTTGAGAATTGTAATTTTATTTATTTAATTAATTAATTATTATTCATTAAATTTTTAATAAAATTAAGTGGCTTAAAATTAAAAATATTTAAGCCATACAACAAAATACAAATTTATGTAATAAAAATTTTCGAAATGCACACTCCCCTGCACACTCCCCTTTTATTTATTGTATTTTAGCATATATGTAAATCACAAATTTATGTAATTTTATTACATTAATTAATTATACAATAAATAATAAATAATAACAAATAATAAATATAATAAATAAATATATAAATATTTTATTTTTCTAATTAAAAAAATTGAATAATGAACACTACTATTAAAATCTATATAATAAATTTATTTATTATTAAAAATTTTTATTGGAAATGGAGAAAAATATTAGAATTGAAAAAAGTACAACAAATCGAAGAAAAAAGTAAATTATTAACAGAAAATATAAATTTAATCTTTCAAATGAAAAGAAAGATAATTCAAAGGTATATAGATGCACTGAATATAGAACTTCAAATAAATGTAAATCTTATTATTTTAAATGATAAGATGGAGTTTTTAGAATATGAAAGTTTACATAATCATCTTGAAAAAGAATACGAAGCATCTAAATCAATAGTAAAATAAAAAATTAAAGAAACAATAAGAAAAAGTCCTTTTTCTTTGGATATTAGATCAAAGCGTATATTTAATGAAGTTTCTTAGGACATGGGATTAATATGTCCTGAATTTAACTCCATTAGAACCCAAATACTAAGAAGTCAAAATAAGCAATTACCTCCTGATATAACAACTTTTGAAGAAATTCTAGAGGAATCAGAATATTATAAAACAGAAAATGGTGATAATTTTATGATATTCAAAAATCCTAATTTAATTATTTCAATCCCCATTTCAACCAAAACTATTCACACAATATAATGAAGATATATTTACACTAAAATAAATATACATTATTTTAATAAATAATTAAAAAAAAAAAAAAAAAAAAAAAAAAAACATCACAAATAATATTTTTTTTTTTATCTTCAAAAATTAAAAATTAACATATTTTAATTAATTATAGAAAATTTGATGCAATAAAGAATAAAAATAAGTTCAAAAGTTTAAAAAATTTTGGTATTATGTAAACTACAAGTAGTAACATGATCATCATTAAAATCTAAAAAATAAAACAAAGAAGTAACATCTTTAAAATAGATAGTGTGGTATCCATTAAACTCTCCCCTGAACCACAAGAAAGATCATCGAAAATTGAATTACTTACTATAGGTTCTGTGTTCGGAACTGTGCTGTTAGTAAATGTGTTTTGATGAGAATTAATAGGATTTCTTACTGTACTATTCCTTTGCCATATCAGTGCTACGTCGGCACTTTTGGTAATGAAAGTGTATTTGCTAAACCTCTCAAAAAGTAACTCAAGAGAGCTACTGATGGTTGGTATTGTATTAGCAAGATATTCCGCAAGCCATACAATATACGGAACAGTAGGCCCCTGTGAACTTTATAGGAGTTGTTCACTTAAATGTCTCTGTTCCCCAGTATCGAGTTGTAGGTCATCAAAAACTGAAATTCCACCAAGAAGGATTAAATAAATATACCTGTATATGAAATTTTCATATTCTAAAATATTAGAATATGAAGGAAGAAAGGAAAGATTCCTTATTTTATTTGCAAATAAAATGAAAAGGTCATCGATGAAATCTATAAATTTACATCGACATAAAGAAAAGGTAGAACATTCAAATATCCATTGGACAAAAAGATGGTTCACCTTTTTCACAACAAGGACAAAATTTAGGACGATCGTCAAAAACTCTACCATTTCCATTTATATATTATATATATATTTTTTTACATTGGATATACTTTAAATATATATTAATAAATATTATATAGAATTAATTAAAATATATATTTATTTATTAATAAATTTTGAATTATATAAAAATTTTTTTGAGTTCTTTAAAAATATACTGTGAAGTTAGGAACCAGAGAAGCACTCCGAGAAAAAGCGTACTAGAAAAAATTCACAGTAATAATATGCATGCCAGAACACCAATGCTAAACACTCAGTAAGGTCATCCAGGGATATTATGCCAATATGGAAGTGTTGTGACAACCTCAATATTCCCATTGACTCTGAGGGGGCTGAAACCAAGGTCTATACATACCGGAAATAAATAAAAGAGAAAAAAAAAAAAATTAAAAATATACTAATGCTAAAAAAAAAAATTGTTTGGTATTCATATTTCAAAATTTTTTATTATTTTTCTTATTATAATACATTAAAAATAAAGATATTTCTTTTTAGATTAGATCATTATTTTTATTTATTTATTTATTTACTTATTTATATTCTATAAAAATTTAATAAAAAAAAAAAAAAAAAAAAAAAAAAAAAACTAAGAAATTTATATAAATTATAAATTAAAAATATATATTGTTTTTAGATTAGAATAATATTTAATTATTTTTATTTAATTCATTAGTTCTCTTCTTTTTAATTGCAGTTTTATATGGTGGACTAATTGGTGATTGAACTGGTTCTAGTGGTTGATAGTTATTATTTTTCTATTAAAGATATTAATATTAAAAAAGATTTATTATTACCAATGTATAATAATAATTTATAATTTTATTTATTTATTTATTATTATCAATGATATTAAATTAACATATACATCTAATGGATAAGTTTGATCACTATCAAATGAACTTAAGTCACCTATTATTAACAAATTTTAAATAATAATAATAATAATAATAATAATAATAATAATAATAATAATAATAATAGTAATAATAATAATAATAAATTAATAAATTTTATAATAAATTTTTTTTTTATTTTTAAAAATTTAATTATCGAATGCTAACCAGCTGCTAAAAATGGTACTATAATTCTATTTGATCCTTCTAAATTATTGTAGGTAGAATTATATGAAAAATCTAATAATGGATTTGACATATTTGGAATATAATCCTTCGGTGGTTGATAATCTTGACAAACAATAAATGATTCTTAAAATTATATTAATTAATAAAATTTAAAATTATGAATTTGAAAATTTTTAATATTATATATTATATAATTTTATTTTTATTTATTTATTTATTTATTTAAACATAGTTTACCAATACTAGAATTTCTTGAACTTCTTGGTTTACAACAAGTTACATGCTTGAAAAATACCTTTAATTGAGCATATAATAAAGTTATATCTTTTCCTCTAAATATTTTAGCAACAAAGGAACCTCCTGGTCTTAAAACATGTGTAGTAATATTTAAAGCCTATTTTATGTAATAGATAATATAATAAAGTATAGAAATTTGAATATTATTTACTGTTTAGATATTTTATAATAATAAATTATTAAATATTAATAATTACTGCAAGTAAAAGTTGAGCTTGAATATATTCATCCATGTCATGAAGACCAGTAACTATTTTTTCATAATAAATAATATTAATAAATAAAATTAAATAAAATTAAATAATTTAAAAAATTTAAATTTATATTTATGAATTTTTTAAAATAAATAATAAATTTATAAAAAATAATTTAAAGTTATTACTGTAATAATAAAAATATTAAATATATTTATTATATTTATTTTTATTAATTACCATCTGGTGCACCATCACAAATAACTAAATCAGCATATTGACCATTAAAATGTGAAATGATTTGTTCAGCTGTAGATTGTTTTGTAATATCACCTTGAATTTGAATAATTCCCTTTAATGGAGCCTGACATTATTATATTTTAATTTTAATTATTATTTATTAATATAAAAGAATTAATTACTAATAATTTTTTATTTTAAAATTTATTCAAAATTTCAATAAATACCATTGCTTGTAAATCAACTGCAACAATTTTTGGTGGATCTTCTTGTCCTTCTTTAATTAATTTTCTACTTAATACTTGACTCCAACTACCAGGAGCAGCACATAAATCAACACAATGTTTAACATTTTCAAATAAATTAAATTCTTCGTCTATTTTTATTAATATCAGTTTTATTTATATATATATATATTACATTTATTATCCTGTTTTTCATTATAATTCATTTAAATTTTAAAAACATTTTATTCAAAATACCAATTTGAAGAAGTTTGAAAGCACTTCTTGCTCTCCAACCTTGTTCTTTTGCTAATCTATAATAACGATCTTAATTTATTATAATTCGTTGAAAATTAAAAAAAAAGTTGAATAATGTATAATATATTTAAATAATAAGAAATTAATTAAAAGGAAAAAAATAATAATAATAATATAATTATATTTAAATTATACTTATTTATTATGATACCTCTTTTATCTTTTGAAGATTTTCCCATTTTATATTAAATCTTTATTATCATATATAATCTATAAAATAAAGTAATAAAATTGTTAATTTAATATAAAATTTATGAAACATTTTATAAAAATTTATGTTATTTTAATTACTTTAAATATTGTTTAATTATTCTGACAAAAAAAAGTATTAATATTAATGTATATTTCTTTCAAATTGTTATAAAAAAAAAAAAAAGATTATTTTTTAATTTAAATATGATTGGTTAATATTCTATTAAATATACTTATATATTATTAAATATTATAAAAATAAAAAATTTAAAATCAAAGTATATTTTATTTTTAAAATATTTAATATGTAACACTTTTTATTTAAATAATATGTCTTATTAATTATATATGAATATATATATTTTTTGACATATAGAATTTTAATTTTAATGAAGTTTAATTATTAATAAAAGAATTTAAAATAATTTTTCAAAAATTCAAATAATTATATAAATTTAAAATCTAAAAAGTTAACTTTTTTCTTAATAATCATATTAAAATTTAATAGTACAATATAAAAAATAAATGTGAATATTTTTATTATTATATAATATATATATTAATATAAAATTAAATATATTAATATATCATAAATCCACAGTGGTATGGCTTTCCCTTGGCAGTATATTGGACCTAGCCCCGGTGATACTACGCTACGACTTAATCATAGGCACTGATGATAATATGTCCACACGCCAATGATTACACCCACTGGAGGTGAGAATGATTCCTATTCCGATTGCTCGTAGTCAATGGAGATATATGTAGGAATGTTAGGGAATACAGCTCCAAGCAGAAATGTGTAACGACGTGTGGAGGGGCGATGCTGTACTAGTATGCCAGTATATCACACTTAACAGTTATATCTTTTATGGTCATAATAGGAGAAGGGTACTTATTATGTGTGTCTAAATTATTATTATTATTATTTTATATATAAAATTTTCAGTTAATGGCTTTATTAATAATAAACCATATTTATTGAATTGAAGAAATTGGTTATAAAGTTATTTAAAGCAAAATAAATTTTATATTTAAAATATTTTATATATTTTTTTTATTATAAAAATTATATATATATTATTTATTAATTTATTATTGCTAAAGTACAAAAAGTAATAATTCAGTTTTATTGTTTATTATTATTGAAATTATAATACAAAAATTTATATTATATTATTCATATTTAAAAAATTTTGAAATTTAACATAAATTTTATAAACAATTTTTGTTAAATTTCAAAATTTTTTAATTTATCACACAATTTATTTAATATTTTAAAAAATTTTAAAATCCTCAAGGTCCATAAAAAGGAATAAAAAAATTTTTATATAAAGAATATATTAGAACAAAATTTTTAAAATAAGATATTTGAACATTTATTTACTCATTTCACAAAAAAAAAAAAAAAAAAAAAATAAATAAATATTAACAGAAAAATATAATTATTAAAAATGAATAATTACAAAAATTTAAAAACTTATGAAAATAAAGAAAACATTAACAGTTAAAAATAATAATTTTTATCTTATTATTTATATTAATATTATTAATATATTTACTATTTATTATATATTTATTATTATTTATTTATTACTTATTATTGTTATTATTATTTATTTACTTTTTTATTTATTTATTTACAGGAAGATTTCCTCGAACTAACCTAACACAAGCTGAATTAAAAGAAATCCTAGAAAAAAATAAATCAAATAAAATCCCTGTGAACAAAAATAGTAGTGATAAAATAAAGAAAAAAAAATATAATAATAAGAACAATGCTGGACTTTCTGAAAGAAAAAATAATAATAATATTATTAATCAAATTAATATTATCAAAAAAATGAAACCAAAAAAAATAAAAATCGATCATTCAAAAAAAAACAATAAACAAAAAATAAGAGAAAACAAGTCTGAGCCCATCATCAATCAAGAAAGTGAAAATCAAAATAATGCTTATTTATATGAAAATAATTTAAAAACAAAATCTAAAATAGAAATTGATAATAATTTAATTAAAAAATACGTCAAAAAAGGCAGATTTCACTATAATTCTAAAACTTTAAATAAAGATGATGATATATCATTTGAAATTTTTCCAGAAAGCATAAATGAAAATAATTTATCACCAATAAAACCTGTTCAAAAAGTAATCTATAACAATAACCTAACAGAAGAAATCAAAGAAATTAATATTATTGAAAATAAAGTTTATGATAATAGTAATAAAAAGCCAAAAAAAGAAAAATTTACAAATAATAATGTAAAAACTAATAATAATAATAATAAAAAACATGTATCCAAATTAAAAATTCCATTATCTGAGCAAATGGAAAATATTACAATAAAATGTAATGATAATAAAGCAGGTGAAAATGATAATAATGAAAAAACCCTTTTAAATAATTCTAATATCGATGATCCATTTTTATTTACATTCCCTAAATCTAATAGAATTCTTAATGATAATATATGGAATAATTCCGATTATATTTTATGTAAGGAAAAAAAGGAACTAAGTTTCACAGAGGAAGACGATGAAATACTAATATAAATCACTTTAATGAAAGTGATTTAGATTAAAATTAAAGTCCTTTAATAAAAGAATTCCTTAATTTTTTTTCTCTTTTCTCTCTTTTCTCTCTTTTCTATCTTTTTTTTTTTACTGATCATATGACTTATATATTAATATAAAAAATATAATACTGATCATTTATAAATATATATAATAAAAATATACTGATTATTTCATAAATAAATTTTATTAATTTAATTGTAATTAAAATTTAATATTATTTATATACTGATAAATATATTATTTTTTTATCAAATAAGAATACTCAAATTTCTTTAATTAAAATTTTCAAAGAAATGAACAAATTCTATTACTCTATTAAAAAAGTATATATATTAATATTGTAATTACCATAATAAATAAAAAAAGGCAGGAATCAAATAAAAGTTTTGTATATTAAAAATTAATTTAATTTGCTTTATATTAATATAAAAAATTGTGCATTAAACTTTAAATATTAATATTTTATTAAAAATCTTAAAGTTTAATAAATTAAAAAGAAAATATTAAAAAAGAAAATATTATAATATATATAATTTTTTTTTTTTTATAATATTATTCAAAATAAAATAAAATAAAAAAATCGAATAAATTATATAATTAGACTAAATATGAAATAATTTAAATGATTAAATAAAAATAAAATAGAATAAAGTAAGTAAAATATAATAAAATAAATTAAATAAATAAAAAGGAACAAAAAAGTAAAATAAAATAAACAAAAATAATAGTATAAAGGTAATATAGCAAATAAATAATTTGTAAATAAAAAATCAAAATGATTAAGTGGAAAATTGTTTACCTAAGTATTGATGATTATTCACTTAAACATATTATTAAAACATTTGTTTTATTTCCTGTTGGAATTTCAGCAATTTTATATTTAATTTACTATCTTAATTTAAAATTATCAAAGAAGTCCTTACCAAAATGGATGAAACAACTTAAAAGAGATAAAATACCAAAGAAAATTGAACATCGATGGGTACATCATACATTTACTGATGACACCGCATTTTGTAGTCATTGTAATTTATTAATTGTTCAAGGTGTTATTTGTAGTATATGTCAAAGAACTAGTCATATTGATCATATTAAAGAATCAGACCTTTTTGATTGCAAATGTGGTGCATTTATTAATCAAAGATTACCTGATGAATATAGTAATAATGATAATAATAAAAGATGGTATAAAAAAGGAATATTAAAAGGAGGTTTGTTTTTAAAAAATTAATTTAAATTAGTGATATATTAATTAGATATATAATTTATTTTTATGAAAATAAACATTAATATATTATTAATGCAATTTTAAAAATTTAGGAAGTTCATGGATTTCAAGAACTAATAGAAAAAATGATGGAAATAAAAAAGATGAATTTATAATATTAGAAGAATCAGATGATAAGATAATAGAAATAAAAGAAGAACCTTTAGAAATGAATGCAAATGAAATTTGTACTAATAAAGGAAAAGAACCTATAACTAGTAAACAGGTAAATAAAATTAAAAACAATAATACTTTAAACTCTGCTGAAAGTCCTAATAATTCAGTTCTACCTGAGAAAAAAATAGTAAAAGGAAACAATCAAAAACATTCATCACCACGACTTGAAGAATCTATTGCATATCCAAATGAGGTCATAAATAAAAATATGAATATTGATAAATCAGATAATAGAAGTAACATAGTGATGATGAGAGGTTCGAGCTATTATAATTTAAGGGAAGAAAATTTAATAATTGATAATCAAGGTTCATACCATGAGAATCCTGATCTTCCAATTAATCCAATTTCAGGTATTTTAAGAGATCCAAAAGATGGTACTTATCATCATCAATGGGTTAAATATAAAACTCCAACTCCATATTTCTGTCAAGTTTGTAACAAACGTGTTTCTAATGGACCACTTGATTATGATTATCATTGTGTATGGTAAGTTATAAAATCAAAATAATAAATTAAATATTAATTTATTATATAAAAAAGTAAATATATATATAGTAAATAGTATTAATTTTAATTTATTAAAACTAAGTGATTTGTATTAATTTTATTAAATTATTATTATTATTATTATTTAATAACGATTTATTATTAAATATATATATATATAATTTATAATTCGTAAAGGTGTCAAATTTGTGTTCATAAAAAATGTATTCAAAAATACAATACACCATGTTTCTTAAGTATTATTCCAGAAATTGTAATGCCACCTCATTATGTTTCATTAGTTAACAGAAAAAAAAGGTTTCGTGATGAAGTTCTTCCAAAATATAATGTGTCGGCATTAGAAGGTACTGATATTGCCACAAAAAGACCATTAATTTGTGTTATCAATCCAAAATCAGGTGAAGGTGCTTCAAGCATTACTAGAGAAATGTATACCCTTTTAAATCCAATACAAATTTGTGATATTACATACGATAAACCAGAAGAAATTTTATTATCATTTATTAAATGTTTCCCATATTGCAGAGTAATTGCATGTGGTGGTGATGGTACAGTAAGTTGGATTAATTCAATTTTTGATAAATTCTTAAAGGAAAAGACAATAACGAAAGAAGAAGTACCTCCAATTGGTGTTGTACCATTAGGTACTGGCAATGATTTATCAAGAGTGTTAGGATGGGGTGGAGGCTATGAAGGAGAGAGTGCTATTTCTTTATTTAAAGAATTGGCATTTAATTCGGAAATTATTCAAATGGATAGATGGAAAGTAACTATGAATCAATTAAGTAAATTTAAATTCAATAAAAATAATAATAAAGTTACAATTATGAATAATTACTTTAGTATTGGTTCAGATGCAAATATTGCATATGCTTTCCACACAACTAGAAAGGAATACCCATCACTTTTTAAAAGTAGAATTATAAATAAGGTATGGTACTTCTCACTTGGTGGTATAGAATATGCCAAAGGTATTTATAAAGCTACTGGTCGTGTCTTTGTTAATATATTTAAACATAAAAAAATTAGTACTGAAATTGAAGACAATCAAAATATATCCAAAAAATCAACAAATACTAATGAAGCAGTATTTGTTGCTGATGATGATGCCTGTGGTGCTTCCTCAGTATCTTCAGATACCAATGGCAATAAAGATAAAAACAATGATGAAGTAAAATCCATTAATACAAGTACGAAATCAAAAAATTCACCTAAATCAATAAATAGCAAAAAAATTCAAGATAATTCAACCGCAATTAATAATGGAAAGAATGTTTCTGAAAAGGTAATTAAAAATGATGATATTAATATTGTCGAAGACGATCAAAAATCAGTAAAATCTATGCAAAGTGCTAAAAGTTCAAAAAGTACTAATCAATTCAGTAGTTTTGATGATTTAGTGGAATTAGTTATCGATGGTAATGTAGTAGATGTTAAGAATTTGTCAGGTATTATTGTTTTAAATATTAACAGTTATGGTGGTGGATCTAAATTCTTCCAAAAAGAAGGTGATACTAGTTCAGGTATTATACCGTTAATTAAAAATACTCTTACTAATCCAAATTATCCAGATTACTCATGTAATGATCATCAGCTAGAAGTTGTTGGTGTTTACTCTGCTTTACATGCTGGTGCATCATTAGCTGGTGTTGTAACACCAGATATATTAGGGGTTGTTAAGGAATCATTAAAAATGACTATTAAACGTAAAATGGCAGTTCAAGTAGATGGTGAACCATGGATGCAAAACCCTTCTGTAATAGAAATTACCTTTAATAATAAAGCTAAATATTTAAAACATAATGGAACGAATTTGTACTAATCATTTTTGATATAAAAATATAAATTAAAATTATAATAATAATAAAAATAAAAATAAAATAAAATAAACAATAATTACTATATAAAACAATTTATAATCAGAATGTTTGAATCTATTTTTTTTTCTAAAAAAAAAAATAATTATTCATCATTTCTTATTTACAATTTTAATGATAAAAATAATAATAAGACATAAAAAACGATATTTTCAAATCATTTTACTTTTTATTTTTAAAAAAAAAAAAATAAATAAAATAAAATAAAAATAAAAATTATAATAATAAAATTTTAGTAAAAAAAAAAAGTTTTTTAAATGTATTTAAAGAATAATAAATATAATAAAAAAAAAAAAAAAAAATTATATATCCATAAAAATTATATATATATATATATATTTTATTATTATTATTATTTTATTTATAATATATATATATTTTTTTTTTATTTTTATTTTTATTTTTATTTTTATTTTTATTTTTATTATTAGTTTTAAATAATATTAAATATAAAATTTTAAAAAGTTGTAAAAAATAAAATAAAACAAAAAAAAAAAAAAAAAATATAATTAAATACATTATATATATATATTATTTCTTTACTTGTGGATTAATTATAGTTAATATGAAAATAAATAATTAATGAAAAAATATATATATTTAATATTTTGCTATTCATTATAGAAATATTACATAAATATATAAAAGGCTTTTAATATATATATTACTTTTATTATTATTGTTATAATTATTTATTATGCCTTTTTGTTCTGTTTTGTTTAGTTTTTAAAGAGAAAAAATTTTTTTTAATATTTATTAAAACTTTTTTTTTTTTTTCTCTTTACTTACAATTAAAAATATTACTGTAAAATTGATTATGATATATCCATTTAGTGGGTATCTTGTTACATTTTAATTTAATTAATATTTTTTAAAATATTTTTTTTCCTTTGTATTTATAGTTTTTAACTTTTTTTTTTTTTTTTTTTTTTTTTTTTTTTTTTTTTTTTTTAAAATATCATATACAAAAAGAAAAAAAAAAAAAAATTGTTAATATTAACTAAAAATTAATTAAACTGGTGATATACCACGTTCGTTAACAAGATATACTAAATCATTAACTGCTTCTAATATAGTAGCCATACTCCAGGCTTGTGTTGGACAACTACCTGGACAGACACTACCATTAGCATTAGTAAGTTCTGGAAGACCAGCAAATGGACTTATAGCAGTATCCAAAATATGTTCCTTGTGGCCAGTAATGGTTTTTTGAACTTCATTAATGGTTTCTGGATCATCCTTCATGAATTTAAGGTATGCTCTAAGGAAGAAACCCATAACCCAAACCCATTCTGGACCATTATGATAATTGAAACCATGCGCGACTGTTGGATCATCTGAATCATTACCATTATCATAATAACCGCGATAATTCCAATCATTTGGATCAAGAGTCTTAATACCAAGTGGACCAGCTAAAATATTTTTAGCTAACTTTAAGCAATTCTTAGCATGTTCTGGTTCGAACAATTCTGGAGCTTCAACCATAGCTATGGCAAAGTTTGGTCTAAATTGATAATCAGTATATTGTAAAGATGACTTGTAAGTATCCTTGTAAATGCCACGTCTATGAATATTCTTTGTTTGTTCTAATGGTTCATCATCTGGTTTTTCAACTGGAATATAGAAATGCTTTTCGAAATTCTTTTGAATCATATCATTCCACTGTTTGTAGGTAACCTTTTTACCATTAACATTGAATTCACTGAATGGATATAAATCTGGACGTTCTTCATGAACTTCAATAAGCCATTTAAGAGTAGCTTTAATAATACCAATAAATTCAATAGCGCAGCCATCACGTGGAGTAGATGGAGTACCCTTAGTTCCAGCACGATCAGAATCACCCATTTTATCCATCCAAGTACCACAATTCCAACGATTACCACCATAAACGAAACCAGTTGGTTCATTACCATCTTCTCCAAATAAATCAGTATGAATGTATTGATTGAAACCTTCACTTTTCATAGCATGATCTAAATTAGTACCAGCATTCCATTCACGGAACTTTATACCACAAGCATGACGTTCTAATATTTCATGTAATATTTCTGCAATAGATGATCTATATTTATAGCAGTTTGGATCATTGTATTCAATAAAAGCATCTGTATCTCTATCTTCAGCTTCTCCTTCAGTGTATGGACACTTTCCACTTTCAGTACGACGATACTTCTTTGGAGGAACAAATCTACGTAGGACATCAGTCTTTAAAAAGTCTAATCCTTCGGGAGATTCTGTACAGTAATGATGAACAGCTGAACAGTAGTACCATACAGCATCTCGAGCATTATAACGTGGACGACGACCACTATCTAATAAGTTTGGAATTAAACCATGCTTTAAACAACTACCAAATGCAATAAGATGAACCTTTGCAGCATCATAATTACCTGTTAAAATGAATATACCCCTTAGACTTAAGAAAATATCTCTACCCCAGCAACGCATATGACAAGTTGAGAAATGTGGAAGACCAGCTGCTAATGAAGGTACAGGTAAATTACCTTTAACATTAAGACATGATTCTGGTATATTTAATACATATTCTTTTGGGAATAAACCAGTAGACTTTACTCTTCCATAAAGTTGGATTGAAACCATGGCTAAGCTATGAGTAAATAATTCAAGTGATGATGTACAATTATCACTTTTATTATCAGAACGGTTAGTAACTAAATCTCTGTTAATTAAATTAGTCATAAGCGAAAGAGCACGATAACGACAAGCATGATAAGCAGAGAACATAACGATAGCAAAGTACTTTGGAATTAAATCAGCGGGTAATGTCTTAACTAAGTTTAATCTTTCACTTAACCAATCATGAATCTTCTTTAAATTTGGATAGAATTCCATGTACCTTAATTTTATATTTAAATTTTAATATTATCAATTAATAAACATAAATATTTTTTTTCTTGTTTTACTTTATATTATACAATTATTTTATATTTAAAGTAATATTGAGTTTATATAAAATAAATATTTAATTTACATACTTATTTAATCTACCGATAGTGTAATCTAAAGCCCATGGACCTTCTCTTAAATTGCCACATAAAGGATGACCTAAATCATTATTTCTAGCAATTGGCTGTAATACTGATACAAAACCTTGTAAGCCACAATATGATAATGCTCCATAACCTGGAACTTCATATATTTCATATCCTTTTTTTTAAAAAAAAAATAAAAAAAAAAAAAGAATAAAAATTAATACATATTTAAATATTTAAATTAGATTTCAAAAATACCCTAATAACATAAAATAGTTAATAATTAATTCTTATTTATAATAAATTTGGTTGTTTAACATATTTAATCTGCTTTCTTTTTTTGTTTCTTTTGCTTTTGTCGTTGTTGCTGTTATTGTTAATATTGTTAGTGTTTGTTTTTTATTTTATTTTGTTTTTTAGTTGTTTTCTCAATGAATATTAACTCTAATAAATAAAAATAATAAACTCTTACTATTTAATATATTTATTATTTTTATATTTTTATCTTTGTTTATTACTTTATGCATTGTTTATGTATTATTTCTCATATCTATAGTTTTTTATTTTGAATTATTATTATAATACTATTTTTTTTATTTCTATTATATATTTTTTTATTATGAGATAATATGTTTTTTATAATATTTACTATATTATTAATTTATTTATTTTTATAATAAAATTTTAATAACAATTACTATTTTTATTAATTTAATTATTTTATAATTTTCCAAAAAGTAATTATTTATTTTTGAATATTCATTAAATAAAAAGTTTTTTTTTTTAATAGAAATATCCAATTAAACATTTCGAAATTATTTTTTTCTTTGATTTTTCTAAATAAAAAAAAAATAAAATAAAATAAACAAATATTTTATTTCATTTTATTTTTCTAAAAAAACTTTCCCCTTTCATTTTTTTTGATTACACATTCATTACTACTTTTAATATTAAATAATCTATTAATGATATTTATATCATAACTTTTAATATTAAAAAAAAACTAATTTTTGAAATTTATATAATTCATTATTATATTGATTTATGAATAGTAAAAATATAAAAATATATATTTGCCCAAACAATATATGTAAACAAAAAAATTAAGAATAATAATAAAAAAGAAAGTATTTTCTACATTTATATAAATTATATAAAATTAATATTTTTCTTACCAATAGTATCAAATTCTTCAGGACCACTTCTATATAATACAACATTTAAATCTATAGCATCTAAATCATTTACAGCTTCTAAAAGACCTGGTGGCCATTTAGTATCTTTATCAATCCATGATTTAGCACCACTACTCATAAAGTCTAAACCAAGTCTAACAAGCATTGAAGCAGCGTCACATCTTTCTTCAATACCCATTAACTTACGAAGTTCTAACAAACGTTGTTCGCGTTCTCCAAATGTTCTTCTATATGGTGATTCACCCATTGATTGTCTTGGATTTATTCCGTTTCCTAATACCCAAGTTCTAAATAATACTACACTACCGTTTTTAAATTCTTCTGGTTTAACAACAATAAAAGTAACTTTATTTGAATCGTGGTCTTTTGCTTCTAATACTGTACAAAGTTTAGTTTCTTTAGTACTAAATTCTAATATACTTGGAAGACCTGTAATAAGTTCTGAATTCTTTGATTGATCTATATTACGTATTTTTGAATACAAATTTGAGTTTTGGTGAACGTGTGAAGATGTTCTTTGAGTTGGGAATGGTTGTAAATTAGCTTGATTTGGATAGGAAGCATAGACAGTAAGTCTTGCACTTTCCATTAACATTACTGCAGTTTGACGTAAGTTGATTGGTTCATGGTCTATTATATATTCGGAGTTAATATATTATATATATTAAAAATTTTTAATTTATTTTAATGAATTATTTAAATTTAAATTTAATATATAGTCAAGTTAATATAATTAAAAAATAATATAATACTAATTCTAAATTAATTTGGTATATATAATAATATATCTATTTAATTAAATTATTTTTAAAATAAATATGGATTATTTTCACTAATAACTTTTGACATTTTAATTTAAATATCAATTAAAATTCTTAATTACTTCTATTTAATAAAATTTAATTAAAATATAATTTTTTCCAATTATAATAAATTATGTTTTTTTTTTTTTTTTTTTTTTTTAATTAAGCTTTTGTTTTTTTTCATTATATTTTTATTTTTCTTTTTTTGGCTTTTTTTTTTTTTTTGGTAAGTGTTTTTTTTTTTTTTTTTTTTTTAAACATTATATCTTCTATTAACTATTTAAAAATTTTTTTTCTGTATAAATTGTTTTTTTAATTAATTATCTATTTTTTTTTAACTTTCTAAATTTATCAATTTATCTATATTATTTCATTAATATACTATAAATTAACATTAAAAATTTTATAAATATAATAAAATTAATAATTCAAAAAATATTTATCAATGCATCAAATATAACATTGAATGTATTAAAAAGTATTTCAAATAATCCATAATTTATTAAATATTTAATTAAATAAACAAATATATATTTATAATTTAAATTAAAAATATTAAATAAAAGAATATATTTTACCTCCTTCGCCATCACCACGGTAGGCCGTTCTAATAATGGCTAAATATCCATCATGGTTAATTGGATGCTTTCTATGAATTGAAATGAACTGTCATAAAATTTAAAATATATACAAATTATTAAATTTAAAAATTATTGTATTAATGATTATTAATTTAAGTAAAAAATTTGTACAATTCAAAAAAAAAATTATAAATTATTTTATTAACATACATTAGTTTCATGATGAACATGTATTTCAGAGTAACCTTCTTGCGCAAGTTGAGTGTGTAATTTTTGTAAAATACTCTTGGCTATAATCATAAAAAATTTAATAAAAAATATTGAAGTTTATTAGTTGAATATCTTATTTAAAATTTGTTTTTTAATATTTTTTCATTTTATTTAATAATTAAAAAATATAAACTTAATTTTTCAAATTCAAATATTTACCTGGAATAATACCATCTTCCATATCAGGTATTCTGTACTTTCTCTTTTCCGTTACAACATTAAGTAATTCTGGAACAATTTCATCATAACCTCTAACACTACCACAAGCACAATTTGACATACAAACTACAGCTGCATTAGACAAAGTATCTTCGGCAGTACGCTTTTGATATGGTGTTTCATTATCATGTGTACAATCCATAAATAATGCATGAGGACTAGCACCTTTAAGATCAATTACAATTTTATTTTTAATAGCATCAGTTTCTCCAAGTAAATCATGTGGGAAATAATTTGAATCAATAGTAAATGAACCTTTTATATTATATATATATATAATTATAAAATTTAAATAATTAATACTTTCAAACTTTAAACTTATTAGTTTAAAAAAAAAGAATTTATTTAATTTACCGGCTGGTTGACCACCATGACGATGAGCAAGTCTACTTAATTCAAATGAATCCCATGCATTCATTGCTTCACGAATTAATGAATTAATACCTAACTTAGAAACATAGAGAATATCCTTTTCTTCAGAACCAGTAAATAATTCTGCAATAACATATAAATCAGGTCTTTCTCTTCTACCAACATCTAATAAATATTGTGCTAAATGAATTGGAGTCGAGTGGCAATTATCAATACGGAAACCATGGAATAATTTTGCCATTGTCCTTGTATACTCAGCCATATGATCCCATAACCATGGGTTATCGTCCTGAAATCATTAAAATTATAATTACATTTAATTAATATTAGTTAGAAATTTTTTATTTTTCCATTACTTGCATATATATATTATATTTTTTTTTATATATATATTAATTTAAAAATTTTAAACTCACTCTCTTTTGTCCATATCTAAGCTTTACACAGTCACCCCACGCAATAACTTCACGACGTAAATAGGCACTAGAATTTGGACCAGCAAAATCTAATAATGGATCAGCATTCCATATCCAACCATTATTAGCTAATACAAGAGAATCTGGATGATGCTTTTTAGTAACATCATTTAATGGTAACACAGTAAAACACACATCAACAAGTGGCATTCTATTTAAGAATGTATATATAATTAGAAATATTTAATTAGGAATACAAGATTTTCTAAATTATATAATAACAATAATAATAATAATAATAGATATATATATAATATTTAAACAAGATAAATAAATTATTTAATATAAACAAAAAAAAAAAAAAATGTTAATTACTCTCTACAAATACGACCGAGTCTTGGTCCATGACCAGCTAAACGAAGATATCTAGCACGATTACCAATATTTTGGAAGATAACAGCAACATCTTCATCATAAGTACGATAGAATTCCATATTAATTTCGTTTAAGATCTTTTCATATTCTCTACACATATAATTAATATTACTGTAATCAATATTTTGAGCTTTACATAAAGCATGTATAAAATCAATTGCTATAGCTGTTTTTATTTTCTTTGGGAAACGAACACCATCACCAATTGAATATAACGCATCATTTTTTAATAAAATTGCACGATCCTTCAATGGCATCGCTGCAATATTAACATCATCGTACATGCCTTTAGCTTCAGAAACAGTAGATTTAGCAATAGCTTCTCTAAATTGATCAATTAAAGTCTTGGTATCCATAACAAAATATTCCCATAAACGAAGTTTTGGAAATACTTTAGTTTGATAACATTGAACAATTTCATCTAAATCATGTTCATCTTTCATAATATCACTTTTTCCATAAACATTAGTAATATCTTCAGAAAAATCAATAAGTGACTTATCTAATTCATAAGCTGGTCTTAAATGTGGAGAATTAACCAAATTATAACCTAATATTTTAAAATTATTAAATTATATACAGTTTATTAATACAATGTAATATTAATAATTATTAATAATTATATATTTTAAATAATTTATTTCTTTATTTCCTATCATGTTTGAAATTTTTCTTAAAATCTTATTTAATAAGTATATACCTGCTTCTGGATGTTCTTGAAGCCATTCACTATTATGGGCTGTATGATTCCATACGACATCAGTAACACTTAAAATACCTAAATCAGTTCTCATAATTTCTAATACCTGCTTAAGCATCTTTCTTTTAACATGTTCGGAGCATTTAATATCGAAAACATCATCATCAATAGATAATTGATCATAAATAGAATATGGAGAATTGGATGATCCACGCTTTTGAAGTGGTACGAAATGAACCATATTATAACCAGTATCTGCACTAACCTTAAAATAAGGTAACCATTTTGTAATTACTGGAAGCCATTTTGGCACAACAGTTTGAATAACAATTCCATCTAATGGAGTAATAACTGTTTTATTTGGATCTGAAGAACTACGAATATATAATCTTGGGTCTACTAAAAATGTTCCAGTTAAAGCAGAACGGCAAAGGTTCTTTTTAATATCTTGATATTCTACATAGTAATCAAAAACACCTGGTCTTGTAATTTGAAATTCACAATATCCATCTGAAACAGTATCATACACAAATCTATTTTTATTATTTTTATTATTTTTAACCCAAGTTGTTTCAGTATAAATATTCAATATTATATCCGAATTTATCACATGTTTTTTATTAATATAAATTAAATAATAATTAAAATAATAAATTATTAATAATAGAAATAATTTTTTATATAATAAATATACTTAATTATTAATATTAATAAATATTTACGGTTTTGAATTAAATTTTTCTCTTTCAAATTCTTCGCTGTAATATTTTCAAAATATTTAAATAAATATAAATTAGTTATTTATTTAATATTTTTAAATAATATATATATATAATAAAAAATATTTAGGTAAAATATAATATTTAATATTAAATGAATTACTCTTCATTTGGATAATTAGTCTTTAAAACTGCATGATGTAATGCAGAACAACCTGCTGTTAATGTAAAGCAAATGGTATATGGAACAGTCTTTGTTGGTGGTGGTAATCTTACAAACTAACATATTTTGTTTTAATATTTTTATTATATGATATTTTTTTATATAAAAAATTTAATATATAAAAATTAAAACAAGAATTTTAATAATTCAACATAAAATTAATAATAAAGTTATATAGAAATAAAAATATATAATAATTCATTTATAAGAGTATTTTCTTATTAATATTTACCTTTTCTCTACCGTTTGGAGAACCATCATCAGATAAACGAAGAGCAAATGTGACTGGCATTGCTTCTTTTTTTTTTTTTTTTTTTTTTTTTTTTATCTACTTTATATTTAAATAAATATTATAACGTATAAAATATTAGTATATTTATAATTAATTGTAAAATATAACAAAATGTTAAAATATAATGTATACTTTTTCTTTAATGTTTTAATTTATATTGTTCTATGTATTTTTAACAAATAATTTAATTATTATTTTTATTATTGAAATATTTTTTTTAGTATTAAATTTTTTGTACTCCAGTTCCTATTATTCTTGTTATTGATTTAACACTTTAATATTTTAAAGCAAAATGAAAAGAAATTATTAATACACAACATATTTATATTTAAATTGAATAAATTAATATTTAAATATATATATACATATATTAAATCTCTTTTGTTTGAATTGTAATTATTAAATATTATTTTTTCCTATTTATTTGAAAATCATTATTTTAAGATTTTAATATTACTTCTTTATATTTTATGTATTAATATTATATATATATATATACATGATAATTGTTTAATATTTATCTTTTTATAATTAGATAATCAGTAACTAATTAATAATTATTAATTAGTGATTTTTTTTATATTTTTTATCTTTATTTTAATTGATATGTATAAAACATTTATTTAATTAAAGTATAGAATTATAAATTAAATCTTCTATTTTGATTAAAAATTAAAAGTACAATGTGAAACATATAAATTTTTTGACTATATTTATTGTATTACATGTACCATCCCTTAAATAAACTATAAAATAAATTTATTAATTTTTACTTTAGTAAATTTACCCTTTTATATATATATTAAATATATTAAATATATATATTATTTCTTCAAGTATATATGAACTAAAATATTTTCTTTACTTTTAGTAATTTTGTTTATATAAATATACATGTATATTAATAAATTTTTCTTTTTTTCCTTTTTTTTTTTATTAAATTGTAAATAAAAACAGAAAAAAATAATGATATTAAAAGGAAAATATAATGAAATAAAATAATTTTTCTAATTAATTTCAATTGAAAATATTAATAAATGGTGTAAATATTGATAAATTAATAAATTATTTAATATATATATATTTATAATTCATAAATAAATACATAATTAAAATACAATAATTTATTATGTTTTTTTTTTTTTTTTATTGTTAATAAAAAAAATAGAATTAAATAAAATAAATAAAAATAAAATTATAATTATACAATTATAATAAATTTGAAATACATTGTTTTATATAATAAAATAAATTTTAAGCACGATAAAAAGTATATTTACAATAAATATTCAATATTAAATGATTTTTACTTTTTTTCGTTTTTTTGTTATTACCTCTTAAATTTTATTTTACAGAAAATATATATATTTATATGTATATAATTAATTAAATATGATTAAATACAATATCCTAAAGAAAAAATGTATAATTTTACATTAACAATAAAATTAAATAATATATTTCCTATTAAATTAATTAATATTAATTTTAAAGCTAATTTTTTTTTTCTATTCCGTATTAAAAACTCCTTTATTATTAATACATATTCATTTAATTTTAAATAATAAATTCACATTTATATATCATATAATATACTTTCTATTATAATTATTGATGAGATTAGGATTGTTTATTTTGTTACAATAAAAAAAATTGATATATATTAATTTTTAAATGTATCAAAAAAATGTTTAAAATTAAAATTTTTTAATTGTTTATTATAAAATAAAGTATAAATAAGCTTAAATTTTATTATATATATTAAATATAACCCTTAAAAATGTTGTTAATCGTATCTTTATCATAATCATGTTATAATATGATTGTTTTAAACAATATTATTAATTATAATTTGTTATCTAATAAAACATTATATACTATTATAATGAAAAATATGATATATATTTAAAAAAAGTTTATATCAAAAAAAATTTTATTAATAATTAATTATATTTTTTAGCCTTTTTTGGATTGATTCAAGGATTTAAATTTTGTTATATTTACATATATATATATATATAAATTAATTTACGTTAATATAGAAAAAGGAAATTGATATTATATAACCTTGCATGTAATAAATTTTTATATTTTTATATATATTATTATTATAGAATAAAAATATTTCCTTCTTTATTATAATTATATTTTAGATTTAATAATTAAAATATTTGTATACTTTTTTTAAAAAAAAATATTAAATTCATAAAATTTGATAATAATAATAATAATAATAATAATAATAATAGTAATGGTAATAATAGTAATGGTAATAATAATAGCCATAATATTAATAATAATTATAATAATAATAATGGTAATATATACTACATAAATGAAATAAAAGAAATGAATCATAATATCTTTTTGAATTCAATCATTTTCCATTTTAAATAATAAATTAAAATTGTAATTATTATTTGTTAATAATTTATGTTACTATTAATATTATTATTAGTTATTTTTTTTCAAATATATAATTTTACTTTTTGTTGTAATAAAATATTTTATATAATGAATTGATATCTAGATTTAAATGGAAAAAAAAAAAAAAATTAGAAATATGGATATTTAAGTTATTATTAGACTTTCTAATTATTAGTGATTAATTATAATTATTACGTATTAAATAGATTTAAAAACATTTCATAAAAGATTTATAATATTATTCCATCAATATATATTTTAAAAAAGGCAATGTAATACTTTTAGTGTAATAATACAGAAAAAAAATTTTTTATAATTGTTATTACTTTTTATATTTAAATTAATTTTATTTTTTTATTTTTAAAATAATAAATTACATAGATACAAAACTATATATATTTAAAAATATAATATATTTTGTATCTATGTAATTTATTTAACGTTTAATATTTTTATATTAATAAAGATTTTATTATATACTTTATTATATGTAAATAGTGTTATTTATTTTTATTAAAAAGTTTTATTTATATATAATGTAATTACAAAGATTTAACGTAGTAAAGTTTACATGTATTTATACTAAAATGTGGCTTGTTCTAGAATATTATTAATTAATTACATTATAGTAAATATATATATATTATCATTAATCTAGAATTGGGGAGAGGTCCAAAACGCCAATTTTTTTCACGTGATATATCAAATTTTGAGGCTTTTTAAATTAATAGTTATATGATACTATTTTGTTGTATTATTAATTTGTAATTTTTTTCTTAAAATTTATTAAGTGAATAATTAAATAAATTATAATGGTTAGATAAAAATAAATATTTTTTTACAAAAAAAAAAAATAAAATAAAATATTCAAACAATTAAAAGGTTTAATATTCAAACAATTAAAAGGTTTATTTTAAAAAAAAAATATTAATAAAATACTTTAACAATTATATAGATTTATTTATTTAAAAAAATATTAATAAAATACTTTAACAATTATATAGATTTATTTATTTAAAAAAAATATTAATAAAATACTTTAACAATTATATAGATTTATTTATTTAAAAAAATATTAATAAAATACTTTAACAATTATATAGATTTATTTATTTAAAAAAAATATTAATAAAATACTTTAACAATTATATAGATTTATTTATTTAAAAAATATTAATAAAATATTTAAACAACTATTAATAAAATACTTTAACAATTATATAGATTTATTTATTTAAAAAAAATATTAATAAAATACTTTAACAATTATATAGATTTATTTATTTAAAAAAAATATTAATAAAATACTTTAACAATTATATAGATTTATTTATTTAAAAAAAATATTAATAAAATATTTAAACAACTATTAATAAAATACTTTAGCAATTAAAAAAAATATTAATAAAATACTTTAACAATTATATAGATTTATTTATTTAAAAAATATTATTAAAATATTTAAACAACTATTAATAAAATACTTTAGCAATTATATAGATTTATTTATTTAAAAAAATATTAATAAAATACTTTAACAATTATATATATTTATTTATTTAAAAAAAATATTAATAAAATACTTTAACAATTATATAGATTTATTTATTTAAAAAATATTAATAAAATATTTAAACAACTATTAATAAAATACTTTAGCAATTATATAGATTTATTTATTTAAAAAAATATTAATAAAATACTTTAACAATTATATAGATTTATTTATTTAAAAAAAAATATTAATAAAATACTTTAACAATTATATAGATTTATTTATTTAAAAAAAATATTAATAAAATACTTTAACAATTATATAGATTTATTTATTTAAAAAAAATATTAATAAAATACTTTAACAATTATATAGATTTATTTATTTAAAAAAAAATTAATAAAATATTTAAACAATTATTAATAAAATTAATTATAAACATTAATAATAAAATATAAAAATATAAAAATATAAAAATATATTATTGATATTAATAATAAAGTATAAAAATATAGGATTATTTATTCTAAAAAAAATATTAATAAAATACTTTAACAATTATATAGATTTATTTATTTAAAAAAAATATTAATAAAATACTTTAACAATTATATAGATTTATTTATTTAAAAAATATTAATAAAATATTTAAACAACTATTAATAAAATACTTTAGCAATTATATAGATTTATTTATTTAAAAAAAAATTAATAAAATACTTTAACAATTATATAGATTTATTTATTTAAAAAAAAATATTAATAAAATACTTTAACAATTATATAGATTTATTTATTTAAAAAAAAATTAATAAAATATTTAAACAATTATTAATAAAATTAATTATAAACATTAATAATAAAATATAAAAGTATAAAAATATAAAAATATATTATTGATATTAATAATAAAGTATAAAAATATAGGATTATTTATTCTAAAAAAAATATTAATAAAATATTTAAACAATTATTAATAAAATTAATTATAATAATAAAATTATAGAATATTTATTTAAACTACATAAATTTTATCAAGTATATAAACATTTTAACTTTTTAATAATTATAAAATTTTAATTAATAAATTTAATTATAAGTTTTTGTATGAAAGAATTTTAATGATTTTTTCTTTTGGAAATTCCTCTGTCATTTCATAATTATTTATTATTAAATAATATTTATAAAATATTATTTAAATTAGTTAAACATTCAAACCACAATTTAGTAAGATCACTTCTATCATATTTAATATTAATTAACTTGGCTTCTTTATTTTTGTATTTTTCAATAAGATATTAATTTCATCAGTTTTTGTTTTTATTTTTTTTTTCATTCTCCAAATTCCTTTTATTTTCATTTGGTAATCATAATATGATAAATGTTCCTGTTCTTTTAATTTATTTATTAATTCATAAAAATTTGGTTTCATTGGAAATAGTTTATTTAAAGAATTATTGAGTGATTCTGAAGCATTATTGGTTATATGTTCAATATTATTATAATAATTCCAACTTTTCATATCGTAACCAATTAAATATGTTTCATAAAAATATTCTAAAAATTTTAAAAATTGACAAGAATTTTTTTCAATGGATTTAGTTTTAATTAATGAAAAAATATCCATTATGTATTCAGGGTTGATAAATGGTAAGTTTGAAATTCCTTTGTAATAATTAAATATTTTTTCATCATCGTTCACTTCATTACGGCACAATTCATTTTTTTTAATTTCTAATAAATTTTTATAATGCCAAATACAGTATTTAATATTTATATTAGGAAATATTTTTTTAACTGCTTTGGATATGCCTTTTTCAAAATCGCAATGTACATTTTTTGGTTCAGTTATAATATTATTATTAGAATTTTGTTTTAATTTATTGAATAACATTTTATATGTTTTTTGCTTTTTATTTCTTAATATTGCATAAGAAGTAGCATAAAAACTATTCAATTCTTTAACGTAAGTTCTAGTAATAAACACTTGTTGACTAAATTTAGGTGCGATATAAAAAGTACCATCCACAAATATATCATTATTATATTTCTTAAATAATTTTGCTTGAAAAGGGGATTGAAAAATTACTAAATCAGAATTTTTGAATATCATAAAATCTTCATTTCGTTCAGTTTTATAATATTCAGATTCATTAGGAATTTCATTAAAAGTTGTTACATTGGATGGTAGTTTTTTATTAATACTTCTTAATATTAGAGTTTTAACTGAAATATATTCTGGACACGGATATATAAATCCCATTTCTTTAGAAATTTCATTATATAGTCTTTTTCGTTTTATATCAAAAGGATTTGAATGTTTTTTAATTTCATCTTTAATTTTATGTTTCATTACAGATAGGGATACACTATATTCGTTTCCAGGATGATTATGTAAACTCTCATATTTTAAGATTTCTTTCTCATTATTTAAAATAATAAAAGATTTACATTTATTTTTTTTTATATTCGGTACATTTATAAACTTTTGAATTATCTTTCCTTGAATGTGAAAAATTAAATTTATATTGTTTATTAATAATGATTTGTTCTTCTCCTTTATTAGACTCACTTATATAAATAGTTATGTTTTCTTCCATTTATAAATTTTAATATATAGTTTTTAATTATATCTTTTAAATTATTATATTAATTATCTAAATATTATTTTTTAATATTAATTCTGAACAATTAAATATTCAAATTTTTTTAAAAGATAAAAAGTATTTTAATTATTTCTTTTTCTTTTAATTTTTTTTAAAAAAAAAAACAGATACATAAAGTATATATGAAAATATTTTAATTTTTATTATTTAAAAATAAATTATTTATTTAATGTATATAAAAAAAACTTAATTATTTATTTATTCTAAATTAATATTAATTATTTTTTTTAATATATACTAATAAAGAATTTATGAATTAATTAATTATTTTATTTATATTATAATCTAATTAAATTATTAACTTTTAAGTCTTTTTAAAACAACAAATATATATAGCATTTTTTAGCATATTGTAACGAATCTTAAATGATACGATATTTTATTAAATACCGTATATGTTAGTTGGGCGTTTGTGCAAAAGGGAATTACTCCAAGAATATTATATTACAATAATTATATTTACTTTTTATTTATTTATCTTTTATTATTTTATTTATTATATTTTATCATAAAAAAAAAAAAATACATGTTTTATTATTATTCCTTAAAAAAAAGAAAATATTTATTTATAAATTATTTTCATAATTATATTTTTTTACTAATTTTATAAATTTTATTTATCGAAACACTAAAATTAATTAATAAATATAAATATTCATAACTTTTTACTTATAACTATTAATTCATATTGTTTAACATTATTTAAAAATTATTTTAATATTAACATCAATTTAATTAAACATTCAATCTCCGTTATAATTAATATAACTAATTTTACTATATTATCAACAATTCTTTTAATATTTTTAATATTATTATTTAATTTAATATTTTAATAATTAATAATAATAAATTATCTTTAATAATATATTAATAATATATTTTAAGATTCATTATATAAAATTAATTTTTTAATAAATATTTATATTAATAATTTTTCTAAATAATTTTTCTATTATTTTCTATTATTTTTACTGGACATGCATCAAGATGCCCCCACTTAGCTTAGACTTCGTCCCTTGAAGTCTATAAGTATATTAAAATATTTATTAAACTAATAATACTATTATATATTTTATAATATTTTTTTTATATTTTTTTTTTTTTTTATATTTTTTATATATATCAAAATTTTTTTTTTTTTTTTTTATATATATATCATAATTTTTTTTTTTTTTTTTTTTTTTTTTTTTTTTTTTTTACTGATTATAATTTAGGAAATTACTAATATATGGAATTACATTTTTTAGATGAATGTTTCTCTCTGCAATTTCATTCGTATAAGGATCACATACTGGGACAGTATTAAATTGCTGTTTAACTATTTTTAATGGTCCGATATAATAAGGGTCTAGTTTCCTTCGATTGAAATTTCTAACTAAAACTAGGTCTCCTGGTTTGAATTCACTTCTTAATCTTTTAATCTGTCTTCTCCTATCTTTCCATAATTCATTTGCAGTTTCAATATTTTTGATTGCTTCAGAAATCCAATTATGGTGATTAATAAATTTTCGAACAAAATATTCTTCTTCTGATTCTTCAGGAAATCTTTTGTCAATATTAATTGCTAATTCAAATGGTTGTAAGTCTTTCCTACCATAGAGTAATTCGAAACTACTAAATTTAGTAACTTCATTTTTTGTTGTTCTTAAAGCCCAAAGTGCACTAGGTAAAATATCATCCCATTCTTGATTTTGTTTACTTAATTCTTTAAATTGGCTTTTAAGAATTCTAATATATTTGACTATTTCTCTATTCCTGTTTTCAACTTCTCCGTTAGAAGCAGGATGATAAGTACTAATATAATGTACATAGACATCATTTAAATCTAGGAAAGCTTTTGTTTTATCAGATATGAATTGCGGGCCATTATCAGTAATTAATATCTCTGGAATCCCGTGTCTTGAAAATATATTATTTAAAAATCTAATGACATCTTCTGATTCTGTTTTGGCTAATGCTTCAGCTTCCACCCATTTTGTTAAATAATCTACAAGTACTATTATATATTTATTACCTCTGAAAGATTCGTATAAGGGTCCAACTAAATCCAATCCTACCCGAGTAAAAGGTAGACCTGGGGGTGTAGCTAAATCTTCTGTAAATACATTCGGTGGTTGTGGTTTACATAATTGACATACATGACAAGATTTAATAAATAATCTGATATCCTTATTCATTCCTATCCAATAATAGTTCCTTTTCAAACGATGGTAGGTTTTAAAGTTACCTTCATGTCCTAAACAATGAGCTTTACTAATAAGTTCCCATTTTTCATTATCATTAAATATTACTTTTCTTAATTCATTATTATCTTTATAATACTGAACTCCATCAATTAATACAAATTTCTGGTTTATTATTTTTTTATAGAAATCATTTAGTATTTCAGTACTATCATCAATATCATTATTATTAGTATTAACATGATTAATATTATTATTATTATTATCATTATTATTAAAACTATGTTTATTATTTTCTTCAGTTTGAAATACCATATAATTCACATTCAATTTATTTTCCACACCATTATTTTCACTATTATTATTATGTAATTTATTATTAAACTTATTAAACTTATTAATGTTATTTACATTATTTTTAATTTCCTCATATTCCATTTTGTAATTTTCATTATTACTATTGATCTTAATTTCATCCACTAACTCTTTTATTTTATTAATTTTAGTATTTTTCTTATTCCTAATTTCTTCATTATTTTTAATTTCACAATTTTGAATTTCATTATTTATAACTTGGTTGAATACATCTTTATTATAATTTTTTATATTATTTCTTTTATTTTTATTTTTTATATGTTTATCATCATTTTTTATATTTTTGATTATATATTTTTCATTGTTAGAATGTAATCTAGATAGTGCATCAGCAACTACATTCCTCCTCCCCTCTTCATATAACACTTTAACTTTTAAAATACTGAACTCAGTTATCCATTTGACATGCCTTGCTGAAGAAGGTTCTTTATTTTTAAATATGTAAACTAAAGGCTTATGATCGGTATAAAGAATTGTCTCAAAACTATTACCAGTGAGAAAAGGTTTAAATTTCATGACACAGTAAAATGCGGCAAGCCCCTCAAGTTCTGTAATGCTATAATTGATTTCAGAATTGGAAAGTGTCCTACTTTCATAATATAATGGCTTCTCAATGTTGTCATCGTCTAACTGAAGTAGTACCCCGCCAATTCCTGATTTAGATGCATCTGAACGAACGATAAATGGTTTATCAAAATTTGGAGGTGACAATATAGGTGCATTAATAAGACGAATTTTTAAAAATTCAAATGCATTATTAGATTCGGTAGACCAAACAAAAGGAACATTCTTTTTTGTTAAATCATATAAAGGTTTAGCAATTTGGGCAAAATGGCTAATGAATTTCCGGTAATATCCAATTGCCCCTAAGAAAGAACGTAACTGTTTTAAATTAGAAGGAGGTAACCAATTAGCAATAACTTTTATTTTAGAATTCATAGGTTTTATACCCTTAGTAGAAAGAGTATGACCAAGGAGCTCAACTTCTTCTTTAAAGAAATCACATTTTTCAAAATTCACTTTTAATCCATTATTAGCAAGAATGAGGAATACTTTTTCTAGGTCTTTGATGTGTTGATCTAATGAAGGAGAATAAATAACTAAGTCATCTATGTAAATAAAAACACATACTCCGATTAAATCAAAAAATATTCTGTTCATCTCCCTTTGAAAAGTAGCGGGAGCGTTGCATAGTCCAAAAGGCATAACTTCAAAATTAAAGTTTCCGTAAATGGTCGTAAAGCAAGTGATATCTTTATCATCAGAATGCATAGGAATCTGATGGTACCCTGAGAAGAGATCAATAGTAGACAAAATAGAAATATCACCGCTAACATAGTAAAGTATATCATCTATTAAAGGAAGTGCATAAGCGTCCTTTAATGTACAATTATTAATCTTCCTGTAGTCAACACACATTCTCACTTGACCATTCTTTTTCGGTACCAGTACTACAGGAGAAGACCAAGGAGAACTAGAAGGGACAATTAAGTTATTATTTATAAGTTTAATTAATTCCTTTTTAAGTGCATCAGCTTGCACTTTTGAAATACGGTAGGCCCTCTGTTTAATAGGTGTTGTTCCTGGTATTAAATTAATTCTATGAGGATATAGCTTTGACGAACCCAAATCGTCAGTTTTCAGTGCAAGAACACTAATATAATTTAAAAATAATTTTTCTACATCAGCTTTCAAATTTTCTGGTAATTTTTTTACAATAGAGTGAATCATTTCCAGTTTAGATATTGTGTCGTCTGTGCAAACCTCGTTTTCATTATGTAGTACTTCATTAGTTATTAATAAAAGAGATGGAATCAATTGTGTTGTAATATCAACCGTTTTATTCTTATATTCTTTCCTTTCAATATTTCTATCTACTAATTTATAATTACTATTTAATTTGTTATTGCCGTTTTGATCAGAATCGATTTTTGATGGAAGTTTAGAATGTAGTATGGGATTTATATTGTTTGTAACTTTAGAATTAATTTTATGATCATTTATTTTATAATTGTCAATTTTATCATCATTCTTATTATTATTCGTTTTTATTTTGATATTATTTTCTTTATCGATGTCGACACTATTAAAGAAAGGTAATTTTACATTAAAATTATTTATGTTAATATTAGGCAACTCTGATTTAGCATATGTAAAAAGTATATTATTATTATCATTATTATTATCATTGTCACTCCAACTAGTTTCAGAATCCTCATCATTCTCTTCAGAAGAATTATTATTTATATTATTCTCCTTATTCATATTATTTTCTTCGTCATTAATTCTATTTGTACTTTCAGAAGGACTCAAGCTAACATCATAAAATAAAGAAGCTAATTCTATAGGATTATTATTTTCATCAATATGATATAAGGTATCATTAACTAAATTTATATCAAATCTATTTCGTTTAAGTGTGTCAATACCTATTAATATATCAAAGATATCATCCTTATCAATTTTCCTAAAGTAATCGATAAAAGTGTAATTTCCAATAGATATTTTTAGTTCATAAATATCTGAACAAGTTGAATTGTTGGAATATACCTGAAAAATTTTTTCGGATATTCTCCCAATAGGATTTTTATTAATTTTAAATTTTTTTAAAGCCGTAGTGGTAATCAAATTAACGCTAGCACACGAGTCCAAGAAAATTTCAGCTGGTTTCTTATCCACAGTGCCTTTAACTTTAATCACTTTATGTTGGCTTATAATTGTCATTACATTTATTAAAGATGTATTCAAATTTTTCTTTATTTTCTCTTTTCCTTCGGTTAATTTTAATGCTTTTGTAAATTCTGACCTGAACTTTGGAAACAGGTCTAACAAATATACTAACTTCGTTATGACTTCGGTTGATGCTACTTCCTTGATAAAGTCCTTAATTTTAAATTCATTAAAATCTTCCATCATTTTTATGTGTTTCTCTGGCTTGGAATAACTTTTAACATTGATGGGTATATCATCTTTGTTACTGCTCAGTATTTCATTTATTTTATTCAATTTATTCGCTTTTTTTACATTTCTAATATTTGGTTGATTGATATAAGAAAGATCCAAATATTCTAATTTATTTGTATTATTATTAGTTATTGTTTGATTAGTTGGTGGTTGTGAATCCTCAAAAATTTCAATAGATTCATTGAAAGTAACATTTTTATGATCTTTATTTTCTTTAAATTCTTTACCTTCTTCTTTTTCTGTTGATAGTTTGACATTCGTTCCTCCCTCATCTATTATCATATCAGGTGTTCCTGTAGTTGCTAATTTATTAACGTTTAATTTTCTTTTCATAATAGTATTTTTCTTCATAGCATTTGTAATAATTGGAACTGGATTATCTATAAGCTTTTTCTTTATTTCTTTGGTATATGGGGAGATTTTTATTGAATTATTTTTACCTTTCTTTTGGGCAACAGCGATAATTTCCTCATTATGGTAATTATCAAAATTATTATAAATATTATTTGAATTAGGTTCATTATTAATTTTCTTTTCATTATCATTTATAGAAATTCTATTTAAATCAATTTCATTGTTACTTTGATCATCATTATTATTTTTATAAGTATTATTTATATTAACATCATTGTTAACTTGTTTATTAATAGTGTCATTTTCATAGATGTTGTTATGATTACTATTATTTAATTTATAACCGTTACTAGTATTCTTACTAAGATATTCTATATTATTTAAGTTATTATTATTATTATTATTGGAATAAATATTATCAATACTTGTATGATTATCATCAAATAAACTGTTTGTATAATTTATTTTATTATTCTTATTTAAATAATTATTGTTTATATCATAATTATGTGAATTATCATTATAAGGATATCCATTATTTATTACATCATTATTTGAAGTTGCACTAGCATTATATGAATTATTATTATTATTATTATTATTATGTAAGTTATTATTATTATTATTATTATGTAAATTATTATCATTAGTATTATTATAATTATTTTTTGTTTTCATAGTATTATTATTTAACTTGGGAGAGTATGTTAAATTTACATATTCTTCATTAATACTATTATTTTTATTATAAGTTTGAAGTTTGGTTTGGTTAACGGGAGTTGTCCTTCTCCCATTATTTAGTTTAAATTATTAAAGCTATCTCCATTATTATTATTATTATTTACATTAGCTTTGAAATTACTATTAATATTTGAACTAGTAGTATTAATATCCTGATTTATTCCATTAGAATTTCTATTAAAATTATTATTTCCAGTGGGAATATTATTCTCATTAAAATTATGATTATTTCTATTAGCAATATTATTTCCAGTAAATTTATTATTTTTATTAAAGTAATAATTACTACCATTAAAAGAATTATTGTAGCCATTTTTATTACTATTATTATAATAATTGTTATATTTATTACTATTATTATTATAATCAAAATTATTATTATAATTATTACCCATATCATTATTATTCATATTATAAAGATTATTATTTCTATTACTACCATTATTTTTATTATTAGGACATTCATAAGCTTTATGTCCTACTTGTTTACATGAGTAACACATAACTGATTTTCTAGCTTTTGGTTCGTAGTTATTATAGAATCTTCTTGTATCATAAGTATTATTTTGTTGAATTTGTTCTACTCCGTGATAATAATTATTATTATTATTAAAACTTTTATTTTTATTGTTACTATATCTACCTGGTGTAAACATTCTATTATTGGTGGAGTTTTCATTTATATAACCCATAACATATGATGACGCTTGATATGAATTATCTAAATTATTTCCATGTTCTCTTAAGCTCCTATAAATTGGATGATTTAATAAATTGTTATTATTTTTATTTATGTTGTTTTGATATACCATAACATTCTGAGAATTTTTGTTTGTTATAGTTCGTACTTCAGCTTTTTCTGCACGTTCTGCTACTTCGAACGCTTCTGTTAATGTTTTACAGTTGGCCAAAATTACTTGAGAATGTACATATACCCTATCATGTATAGCATTTAAATAATCATCGACACATATTAATTTTTTATATTCCAAGTCAAGTCGATGATAAAGAGTTAAATAATTATAATTAAATCCTTTAATTGTTTCATTTCTTTTTATTTTTAAGGCCTTTAAAATTGAACACTTATCATTTTGAGTAATTTCTAAATAATCTTCAATGGCTCTCTGGATTTCTTTATATGAGGGAAACCTTTTAACATTATTTCTTGTAGTACATAAAGATTTTAAAAGGTTTTTTATGTCAGCCTCTACTGCGTTCTTTACCCAAATAAAAATTCTGTTTGGTTCCTCAATGTTGTAAATTTCCATAACATTTTTGAAATCTTCTATCCAAGAATCTATGTCCTTACCATAATTTGCTAAGTATGGTAAGTCTCTTCTAATTTTCGAAGCGTCCGCCATTTATCTAATTATTATTTTAATTTGAAATTATATTCTTATATACTTTTACGAGTATAATAATATTATTTTTATTATTGTTATTATTATTGTTATTATTATTATTATTATTATTATTATTATTATTATTATTATTATTAAAATATTATTTATTATTATTAATTATTAATTCACTATTACTAAAATATTATTTATTATTATTAATTATTACTTAATTCACTATTACTAAAATATCATTTAATTATTATTATTATTATTATTAATTCTTATTTTATACACTATTACTAAAATATTACTATTACTAAAATATTATTTATTATTATTAATTATTGCTTAATTCACTATTACTAAAATATCATTTATTATTATTAATTATTACTTAATTCACCATTACTAAAATATTATTTATTATTATTATTAAAATATTATCTATTATTTTTTTTTTCTAAATATTATCACATATACTATTAATAAAATATTATTTAATATTAATTTTTATACTAAACTATTACTACTTTTTATTATAATATCATTTCTTAATTAAAGGTTTATTCGTTTTTATACTGGTCCGAATTCCCAGTTGTCTTTAATTACTAATAAAGATGATAATAAAAAAAAATTAACTATACTAATAATAATAATTAAAGACTTATTCGTTTTTATTCTGGTTCGAACTCCCAGTTACCTTTAATTATTATTTAATAATAATCATAATAATTTTAGGCGTTTTTTTTTTTTTTTTTTTTTTTTTTATATAAATTTATATATTACTATTATAAAAAAATTAATTATTTAATTTTAATTTAATATTAATTATTTAATTGTCTTTATTTTTTAAAAAGTAAATATCAATATAAATATAAATTTCATAATATTCTTGGTTTGCACGCCCGGATTCTCCACCATTTTTGATACGATATTTTATTAAATACCGTATATGTTAGTTGGGCGTTTGTGCAAAAGGGAATTACTCCAAGAATATTATATTACAATAATTATATTTACTTTTTATTTATTTATCTTTTATTATTTTATTTATTATATTTTATCATAAAAAAAAAAAATACATGTTTTATTATTATTCCTTAAAAAAAAGAAAATATTTATTTATAAATTATTTTCATAATTATATTTTTTTACTAATTTTATAAATTTTATTTATCGAAACACTAAAATTAATTAATAAATATAAATATTCATAACTTTTTACTTATAACTATTAATTCATATTGTTTAACATTATTTAAAAATTATTTTAATATTAACATCAATTTAATTAAACATTCAATCTCCGTTATAATTAATATAACTAATTTTACTATATTATCAACAATTCTTTTAATATTTTTAATATTATTATTTAATTTAATATTTTAATAATTAATAATAATAAATTATCTTTAATAATATATTAATAATATATTTTAAGATTCATTATATAAAATTAATTTTTTAATAAATATTTATATTAATAATTTTTCTAAATAATTTTTCTATTATTTTCTATTATTTTTACTGGACATGCATCATAAATGATACGGTATTTTATTTATGTATCTAAATTAATATTTATTTATGGGCAATGACAATAAGGAATTATGACAAAATAATATATTCTAATATTAATTAGAAATAACACATACAATAATATAAAATAAAGTAATAAATATATCTTTTTAATGTTCTCTTTATTTATTATTAATTATTAATTATTACATAAATTATTATTATTACTCTCTTATATAAATATTATAATTAATTATCTCAAATATATATAATATCTCTTTTTAACTATACTAAAATAAAATATAAAATAGCTATTTATATGAATTAATTTATCATAAGTATAAACTTATAAATAAAAGAATTCTCCGTTTAATAATTATTATTCTAAAATTATATATATTATTATAAAATTATTATTGACCAATAATATTTAAGTATTTCTTTAACCTAAAGAATCTACCTAAATATCATATTTATAGTGGTCACGTATCAAGACGCCCCCACTTAAATTAGACTTCGTCCCCTGAAGTCTCAATAATAATATAATAAAATTTTTTTTTTTTTTTTTTTTTTTTTTGTTTATTAAAATTTAATTATTGGATTTATTAATTTTTTTTTTTTTTTTTTTTTTTTTAAAAAAATTAAATTTTTGAATTAATGATTATTTTAATTTTTGAAATTCGAAATCTTGAAATTTCGAATTAATTTAATTTAAATTATTGTTATATATATATAATTATTTATTTATTAATACTTCATCATAATTAAATTATTTATTTATTTATTTTTTTTTCTATTGTTATTTTTTTTTTTTTTTTTATGATTATTATTATTATTACTGTTATTATTGTTATTATTGTTTTTATTATAATTTATTTCAATAACATTATTAACATTTTTATTTTCGTTATTTGTATAATTAGTATTGTTATTAGTATTGTTATTATTAAAACTATTATTATTTCCTAATGAATTTATGTTTCTACTATATCCATTATTGTTTTTATTTATATTATTTCCAATTATATTATCCTGAATATTATTTATATTTGAATTAAACGTATTTTCTACACAATTAGTATTTAAATTATTGTTGAAATTAATTTCATTTCCAATATTAACATCTTTATTTCCTTGCTTATTATAATTTATACCCTGATTATTGCTGATTCTACATTTTATTTTATTTATATTCTCATTTAAATTACTGTTATTGTTATTGGTACCAAAATTTTTATTTAAATCATAATTACTTTTATATAGATAATTATTTAAATTATTATAATTATTATTACCAAAATTATTATTTAAATTATAATTATTTCTATAAATTTCTCTATTCACATTATGCTTTTTACCAAAACTAGTCATATTATGATAATTTTCAGTAATATTACTATTTAAATTATAATTTCTACGATAATAATTATTATAGTTTTTATTTCTATCATATAAATTAAATTTATAATTATAATTATTATGGATTCCAGGTATAAAATTTCTTCTTTTATTTATTTCCAAAATTCCAGTTCTTTCTAATTCCGCTAATTCTTTAAATGTGTGTCTACAATTAACAGCTTTATGACCTAACTCATAGCATCTAAAGCACATAATTTTATTATTCTTATTGTTTATATTACTATTTAATTTATTCATTTTGAAATTATTATTATTCCATTTTTGATTATTATTCTTATAAATATTATTTAAATTTAAATTTAATTTCTTTTCAATTCTTTCAACTTTTTCTGCATACTTGAGAGCTTCGTTTATATCTTCGATTTCTTCTTCTAATATTCTTAAACAAGGATATATTCTAGACTTAATTGAATTAACATAATTATTAACAGTAATTAATTTCTTTATATTATTATCAATATCATTATATTTTCTTAAGTATTTATAATTAAAATTACTAATTGATTCATTTGAATTAATTTTCAAATTAATTAAGTTCCAATATTTCACGCTTGGTGTTATTTCTAGATATTCTTCTAAGGCTATTTTTATTTCTTTTAAGCTAGGAACCTGATTCTTTTCTTCCTTTAATTCATCAAGAACATACCTAATTTCTTTATTTACACATTCTTTACATAAAATAAATCTTCTTTCTTGTTCTTTTATATCCCATAATTCAAATGACTCGGTTAATTCTTCTATCCATTCATTGATATCATTATTATAATTTTCTAATAATGGTAACGTACTTAATATCTTAAAAACATTCATCTTTAAAAATTTTATTTATTCTTATATATATTTTTTATTACAATTTTCTAATTCAATTTAATATTATTATAACTATTACTATTATAATTATTAATAACTAATTTAAACTAATTAAATTCTTTTTATATATATACTAAATAATATTTATTATATATTTATTATGTAGATGTATTATTTTATTAATATTATTTTCATATTATTTTGCTATTGTCACGCCCGGATTCTCCACCAAATTTGATACGGTATTTTATTTATGTATCTAAATTAATATTTATTTATGGGCAATGACAATAAGGAATTATGACAAAATAATATATTCTAATATTAATTAGAAATAACACATACAATAATATAAAATAAAGTAATAAATATATCTTTTTAATGTTCTCTTTATTTATTATTAATTATTAATTATTACATAAATTATTATTATTACTCTCTTATATAAATATTATAATTAATTATCTCAAATATATATAATATCTCTTTTTAACTATACTAAAATAAAATATAAAATAGCTATTTATATGAATTAATTTATCATAAGTATAAACTTATAAATAAAAGAATTCTCCGTTTAATAATTATTATTCTAAAATTATATATATTATTATAAAATTATTATTGACCAATAATATTTAAGTATTTCTTTAACCTAAAGAATCTACCTAAATATCATATTTATAGTGGTCACGTATCATAAAAATGATACGATATTTTATTAAATACCGTATATGTTAGTTGGGCGTTTGTGCAAAAGGGAATTACTCCAAGAATATTATATTACAATAATTATATTTACTTTTTATTTATTTATCTTTTATTATTTTATTTATTATATTTTATCATAAAAAAAATACATGTTTTATTATTATTCCTTAAAAAAAAAGAAAATATTTATTTATAAATTATTTTCATAATTATATTTTTACTAATTTTATAAATTTTATTTATCGAAACACTAAAATTAATTAATAAATATAAATATTCATAACTTTTTACTTATAACTATTAATTCATATTGTTTAACATTATTTAAAAATTATTTTAATATTAACATCAATTTAATTAAACATTCAATCTCCGTTATAATTAATATAACTAATTTTACTATATTATCAACAATTCTTTTAATATTTTTAATATTATTATTTAATTTAATATTTTAATAATTAATAATAATAAATTATCTTTAATAATATATTAATAATATATTTTAAGATTCATTATATAAAATTAATTTTTAATAAATATTTATATTAATAATTTTTCTAAATAATTTTTCTATTATTTTCTATTATTTTTACTGGACATGCATCAAGATGCCCCCACTTAGCTTAGACTTCGTCCCTTGAAGTCTATAAGCATATTAAAATATTTATTAAACTAATAATACTATTATATATTTTATAATATTTTTTTTATATTTTTTTTTTTTTTATATTTTTTATATATATCAAAATTTTTTTTTTTTTTTTTTATATATATATCATAATTTTTTTTTTTTTTTTTTTTTTTTTTTTTTTTTTTTTTTTTTTTTTTTACTGATTATAATTTAGGAAATTACTAATATATGGAATTACATTTTTTAGATGAATGTTTCTCTCTGCAATTTCGTTCGTATAAGGATCACATACTGTGACAGTATTAAATTGCTGTTTAACTATTTTTAATGGTCCGATATAATAAGGGTCTAGTTTCCTTCGATTGAAATTTCTAACTAAAACTAGGTCTCCTGGTTTGAATTCACTTCTTAATCTTTTAATCTGTCTTCTCCTATCTTTCCATAATTCATTTGCAGTTTCAATATTTTTGATTGCTTCAGAAATCCAATTATGGTGATTAATAAATTTTCGAACAAAATATTCTTCTTCTGATTCTTCAGGAAATCTTTTGTCAATATTAATTGCTAATTCAAATGGTTGTAAGTCTTTCCTACCATAGAGTAATTCGAAACTACTAAATTTAGTAACTTCATTTTTTGTTGTTCTTAAAGCCCAAAGTGCACTAGGTAAAATATCATCCCATTCTTGATTTTGTTTACTTAATTCTTTAAATTGGCTTTTAAGAATTCTAATATATTTGACTATTTCTCTATTCCTGTTTTCAACTTCTCCGTTAGAAGCAGGATGATAAGTACTAATATAATGTACATAGACATCATTTAAATCTAGGAAAGCTTTTGTTTTATCAGATATGAATTGCGGGCCATTATCAGTAATTAATATCTCTGGAATCCCGTGTCTTGAAAATATATTATTTAAAAATCTAATGACATCTTCTGATTCTGTTTTGGCTAATGCTTCAGCTTCCACCCATTTTGTTAAATAATCTACAAGTACTATTATATATTTATTACCTCTGAAAGATTCGTATAAGGGTCCAACTAAATCCAATCCTACCCGAGTAAAAGGTAGACCTGGGGGTGTAGCTAAATCTTCTGTAAATACATTCGGTGGTTGTGGTTTACATAATTGACATACATGACAAGATTTAATAAATAATCTGATATCCTTATTCATTCCTATCCAATAATAGTTCCTTTTCAAACGATGGTAGGTTTTAAAGTTACCTTCATGTCCTAAACAATGAGCTTTACTAATAAGTTCCCATTTTTCATTATCATTAAATATTACTTTTCTTAATTCATTATTATCTTTATAATACTGAACTCCATCAATTAATACAAATTTCTGGTTTATTATTTTTTTATAGAAATCATTTAGTATTTCAGTACTATCATCAATATCATTATTATTGGTATTAACATGATTAATATTATTATTATTATTATCATTATTATTAAAACTATGTTTATTATTTTCTTCAGTTTGAAATACCATATAATTCACATTCAATTTATTTTCCACACCATTATTTTCACTATTATTATTATGTAATTTATTATTAAACTTATTAAACTTATTAATGTTATTTACATTATTTTTAATTTCCTCATATTCCATTTCGTAATTTTCATTATTACTATTGATCTTAATTTCATCCACTAACTCTTTTATTTTATTAATTTTAGTATTTTTCTTATTTCTAATTTCTTCATTATTTTTAATTTCACAATTTTGAATTTCATTATTTATAACTTGGTTGAATACATCTTTATTATAATTTTTTATATTATTTCTTTTATTTTTATTTTTTATATGTTTATCATCATTTTTTATATTTTTGATTATATATTTTTCATTGTTAGAATGTAATCTAGATAGTGCATCAGCAACTACATTCCTCCTCCCCTCTTCATATAACACTTTAATTTTTAAAATACTGAACTCAGTTATCCATTTGACATGCCTTGCTGAAGAAGGTTCTTTATTTTTAAATATGTAAACTAAAGGCTTATGATCGGTATAAAGAATTGTCTCAAAACTATTACCAGTGAGAAAAGGTTTAAATTTCATGACACAGTAAAATGCGGCAAGCCCCTCAAGTTCTGTAATGCTATAATTGATTTCAGAATTGGAAAGTGTCCTACTTTCATAATATAATGGCTTCTCAATGTTGTCATCGTCTAACTGAAGTAGTACCCCGCCAATTCCTGATTTAGATGCATCTGAACGAACGATAAATGGTTTATCAAAATTTGGAGGTGACAATATAGGTGCATTAATAAGACGAATTTTTAAAAATTCAAATGCATTATTAGATTCGGTAGACCAAACAAAAGGAACATTCTTTTTTGTTAAATCATATAAAGGTTTAGCAATTTGGGCAAAATGGCTAATGAATTTCCGGTAATATCCAATTGCCCCTAAGAAAGAACGTAACTGTTTTAAATTAGAAGGAGGTAACCAATTAGCAATAACTTTTATTTTAGAATTCATAGGTTTTATACCCTTAGTAGAAAGAGTATGACCAAGGAGCTCAACTTCTTCTTTAAAGAAATCACATTTTTCAAAATTCACTTTTAATCCATTATTAGCAAGAATGAGGAATACTTTTTCTAGGTCTTTGATGTGTTGATCTAATGAAGGAGAATAAATAACTAAGTCATCTATGTAAATAAAAACACATACTCCGATTAAATCAAAAAATATTCTGTTCATCTCCCTTTGAAAAGTAGCGGGAGCGTTGCATAGTCCAAAAGGCATAACTTCAAAATTAAAGTTTCCGTAAATGGTCGTAAAGCAAGTGATATCTTTATCATCAGAATGCATAGGAATCTGATGGTACCCTGAGAAGAGATCAATAGTAGACAAAATAGAAATATCACCGCTAACATAGTAAAGTATATCATCTATTAAAGGAAGTGCATAAGCGTCCTTTAATGTACAATTATTAATCTTCCTGTAGTCAACACACATTCTCACTTGACCATTCTTTTTCGGTACCAGTACTACAGGAGAAGACCAAGGAGAACTAGAAGGGACAATTAAGTTATTATTTATAAGTTTAATTAATTCCTTTTTAAGTGCATCAGCTTGCACTTTTGAAATACGGTAGGCCCTCTGTTTAATAGGTGTTGTTCCTGGTATTAAATTAATTCTATGAGGATATAGCTTTGACGAACCCAAATCGTCAGTTTTCAGTGCAAGAACACTAATATAATTTAAAAATAATTTTTCTACATCAGCTTTCAAATTTTCTGGTAATTTTTTTACAATAGAGTGAATCATTTCCAGTTTAGATATTGTGTCGTCTGTGCAAACCTCGTTTTCATTATGTAGTACTTCATTAGTTATTAATAAAAGAGATGGAATCAATTGTGTTGTAATATCAACCGTTTTATTCTTATATTCTTTCCTTTCAATATTTCTATCTACTAATTTATAATTACTATTTAATTTGTTATTGCCGTTTTGATCAGAATCGATTTTTGATGGAAGTTTAGAATGTAGTATGGGATTTATATTGTTTGTAACTTTAGAATTAATTTTATGATCATTTATTTTATAATTGTCAATTTTATCATCATTCTTATTATTATTCGTTTTTATTTTGATATTATTTTCTTTATCGGTGTCGACACTATTAAAGAAAGGTAATTTTACATTAAAATTATTTATGTTAATATTAGGTAACTCTGATTTAGCATATGTAAAAAGTATATTATTATTATCATTATTATTATCATTGTCACTCCAACTAGTTTCAGAATCCTCATCATTCTCTTCAGAAGAATTATTATTTATATTATTCTCCTTATTCATATTATTTTCTTCGTCATTAATTCTATTTGTACTTTCAGAAGGACTCAAGCTAACATCATAAAATAAAGAAGCTAATTCTATAGGATTATTATTTTCATCAATATGATATAAGGTATCATTAACTAAATTTATATCAAATCTATTTCGTTTAAGTGTGTCAATACCTATTAATATATCAAAGATATCATCCTTATCAATTTTCCTAAAGTAATCGATAAAAGTGTAATTTCCAATAGATATTTTTAGTTCATAAATATCTGAACAAGTTGAATTGTTGGAATATACCTGAAAAATTTTTTCGGATATTCTCCCAATAGGATTTTTATTAATTTTAAATTTTTTTAAAGCCGTAGTGGTAATCAAATTAACGCTAGCACACGAGTCCAAGAAAATTTCAGCTGGTTTCTTATCCACAGTGCCTTTAACTTTAATCACTTTATGTTGGCTTATAATTGTCATTACATTTATTAAAGATGTATTCAAATTTTTCTTTATTTTCTCTTTTCCTTCGGTTAATTTTAATGCTTTTGTAAATTCTGACCTGAACTTTGGAAACAGGTCTAACAAATATACTAACTTCGTTATGACTTCGGTTGATGCTACTTCCTTGATAAAGTCCTTAATTTTAAATTCATTAAAATCTTCCATCATTTTTATGTGTTTCTCTGGCTTGGAATAACTTTTAACATTGATGGGTATATCATCTTTGTTACTGCTCAGTATTTCATTTATTTTATTCAATTTATTCGCTTTTTTTACATTTCTAATATTTGGTTGATTGATATAAGAAAGATCCAAATATTCTAATTTATTTGTATTATTATTAGTTATTGTTTGATTAGTTGGTGGTTGTGAATCCTCAAAAATTTCAATAGATTCATTGAAAGTAACATTTTTATGATCTTTATTTTCTTTAAATTCTTTACCTTCTTCTTTTTCTGTTGATAGTTTGACATTCGTTCCTCCCTCATCTATTATCATATCAGGTGTTCCTGTAGTTGCTAATTTATTAACGTTTAATTTTCTTTTCATAATAGTATTTTTCTTCATAGCATTTGTAATAATTGGAACTGGATTATCTATAAGCTTTTTCTTTATTTCTTTGGTATATGGGGAGATTTTTATTGAATTATTTTTACCTTTCTTTTGGGCAACAGCGATAATTTCCTCATTATGGTAATTATCAAAATTATTATAAATATTATTTGAATTAGGTTCATTATTAATTTTCTTTTCATTATCATTTATAGAAATTCTATTTAAATCAATTTCATTGTTACTTTGATCATCATTATTATTTTTATAAGTATTATTTATATTAACATCATTGTTAACTTGTTTATTAATAGTGTCATTTTCATAGATGTTGTTATGATTACTATTATTTAATTTATAACCGTTACTAGTATTCTTACTAAGATATTCTATATTATTTAAGTTATTATTATTATTATTATTGGAATAAATATTATCAATACTTGTATGATTATCATCAAATAAACTGTTTGTATAATTTATTTTATTATTCTTATTTAAATAATTATTGTTTATATCATAATTATGTGAATTATCATTATAAGGATATCCATTATTTATTACATCATTATTTGAAGTTGCACTAGCATTATATGAATTATTATTATTATTATTATTATTATGTAAGTTATTATTATTATTATTATTATTATGTAAATTATTATCATTAGTATTATAATTATTTTTTATTTTCATAGTATTATTATTTAACTTGGGAGAGTATGTTAAATTTACATATTCTTCATTAATACTATTATTTTTATTATAAGTTTGAAGTTTGGTTTGGTTAACGGGAGTTGTCCTTCTCCCATTATTTAGTTTAAATTATTAAAGCTATCTCCATTATTATTATTATTATTTACATTAGCTTTGAAATTACTATTAATATTTGAACTAGTAGTATTAATATCCTGATTTATTCCATTAGAATTTCTATTAAAATTATTATTTCCAGTGGGAATATTATTCTCATTAAAATTATTATTATTTCTATTAGCAATATTATTTCCAGTAAATTTATTATTTTTATTAAAGTAATAATTACTACCATTAAAAGAATTATTGTAGCCATTTTTATTACTATTATTATAATAATTGTTATATTTATTACTATTATTATTATAATCAAAATTATTATTATAATTATTACCCATATCATTATTATTCATATTATAAAGATTATTATTTCTATTACTACCATTATTTTTATTATTAGGACATTCATAAGCTTTATGTCCTACTTGTTTACATGAGTAACACATAACTGATTTTCTAGCTTTTGGTTCGTAGTTATTATAGAATCTTCTTGTATCATAAGTATTATTTTGTTGAATTTGTTCTACTCCGTGATAATAATTATTATTATTATTAAAACTTTTATTTTTATTGTTACTATATCTACCTGGTGTAAACATTCTATTATTGGTGGAGTTTTCATTTATATAACCCATAACATATGATGACGCTTGATATGAATTATCTAAATTATTTCCATGTTCTCTTAAGCTCCTATAAATTGGATGATTTAATAAATTGTTACTATTTTTATTTATGTTGTTTTGATATATCATAACATTCTGAGAATTTTTGTTTGTTATAGTTCGTACTTCAGCTTTTTCTGCACGTTCTGCTACTTCGAACGCTTCTGTTAATGTTTTACAGTTGGCCAAAATTACTTGAGAATGTACATATACCCTATCATGTATAGCATTTAAATAATCATCGACACATATTAATTTTTTATATTCCAAGTCAAGTCGATGATAAAGAGTTAAATAATTATAATTAAATCCTTTAATTGTTTCATTTCTTTTTATTTTTAAGGCCTTTAAAATTGAGCACTTATCATTTTGAGTAATTTCTAAATAATCTTCAATGGCTCTCTGGATTTCTTTATATGAGGGAAACCTTTTAACATTATTTCTTGTAGTACATAAAGATTTTAAAAGGTTTTTTATGTCAGCCTCTACTGCGTTCTTTACCCAAATAAAAATTCTGTTTGGTTCCTCAATGTTGTAAATTTCCATAACATTTTTGAAATCTTCTATCCAAGAATCTATGTCCTTACCATAATTTGCTAAGTATGGTAAGTCTCTTCTAATTTTCGAAGCGTCCGCCATTTATCTAATTATTATTTTAATTTGAAATTATATTCTTATATACTTTTACGAGTATAATAATATTATTTTTATTATTGTTATTATTATTATTATTATTATTATTATTATAATTATTATTATTAATTCTTATTTTATATACTATTACTAAAATATTACTATTATTAAAATATTATTTATTATTATTAATTATTAATTCACTATTACTAAAATATTATTTATTATTATTAATTATTACTTAATTCACTATTACTAAAATATCATTTAATTATTATTATTATTATTATTAATTCTTATTTTATACACTATTACTAAAATATTACTATTACTAAAATATTATTTATTATTATTAATTATTACTTAATTCACCATTACTAAAATATTATTTATTATTATTATTAAAATATTATCTATTATTTTTTTTTTTTTTCTAAATATTATCACATATACTATTAATAAAATATTATTTAATATTAATTTTTATACTAAACTATTACTACTTTTTATTATAATATCATTTCTTAATTAAAGGTTTATTCGTTTTTATACTGGTCCGAATTCCCAGTTGTCTTTAATTACTAATAAAGATGATAATAAAAAAAAATTAACTATACTAATAATAATAATTAAAGACTTATTCGTTTTTATTCTGGTTCGAACTCCCAGTTACCTTTAATTATTATTTAATAATAATCATAATAATTTTAGGCGTTTTTTTTTTTTTTTTTTTTTTTTTTTTTTTTTATATAAATTTATATATTACTATTATAAAAAAATTAATTATTTAATTTTAATTTAATATTAATTATTTAATTGTCTTTATTTTTTAAAAAGTAAATATCAATATAAATATAAATTTCATAATATTCTTGGTTTGCACGCCCGGATTCTCCACCATTTTTGATACGATATTTTATTAAATACCGTATATGTTAGTTGGGCGTTTGTGCAAAAGGGAATTACTCCAAGAATATTATATTACAATAATTATATTTACTTTTTATTTATTTATCTTTTATTATTTTATTTATTATATTTTATCATAAAAAAAATACATGTTTTATTATTATTCCTTAAAAAAAAAGAAAATATTTATTTATAAATTATTTTCATAATTATATTTTTACTAATTTTATAAATTTTATTTATCGAAACACTAAAATTAATTAATAAATATAAATATTCATAACTTTTTACTTATAACTATTAATTCATATTGTTTAACATTATTTAAAAATTATTTTAATATTAACATCAATTTAATTAAACATTCAATCTCCGTTATAATTAATATAACTAATTTTACTATATTATCAACAATTCTTTTAATATTTTTAATATTATTATTTAATTTAATATTTTAATAATTAATAATAATAAATTATCTTTAATAATATATTAATAATATATTTTAAGATTCATTATATAAAATTAATTTTTAATAAATATTTATATTAATAATTTTTCTAAATAATTTTTCTATTATTTTCTATTATTTTTACTGGACATGCATCAAAAATGGTATGGTTCATATAATTTTAGGAATATAATAATAATTAACACAAATAATAAAATTACAATAAAAAAATAATTTGTTTTAAAAATCAATATTTATTTATTTAAATTTATAAAAGAAAAATAATAATATAATTATTTATTTAATAAAAAGAAAGTTATTGATTATATTTTATTTCACTAAAATTACATGTATTTATATTTTTTTATCAAATTAAAATTTGTAAAGCCTAACTATTTTTTTAATAAACTAATTACTAATTATTTTTATAAATAAAACATTTAAATTGAAATTGAATTATTATTTTAGTTAATAATATTATTGTTATAAATAGTAGTTATATATTATTGAATTATTAATTATTTAATAATAGTTTAATACTAATATATATAAAATAAAAATAAAGAGATTATACGGAATATTTTATTGTGGTTTAGTTAAATTTAGTAATTAAAAATAAATTTAAATTGATAACGAAAATTTTAATAACTAATTAAATAGATTTGATTATTTTCAATATAACATAATACAAAAGAAATATAATATTAATATATTAAGTGGGCAAGGACAATATTCTTGGCTAAAGATTTTTAATACATTATAATGGAATCGGATCGATAATTCAAAAAGGAATTATAAGTTAATTAGTGATTTATTAACTTAAGATTTCTATTTAGTAATATTTGAAGAATATTGGAAAGTTCCAATTATATAGAATAGAATAATCTATAAGGTTAGAATAATTTATATTATTCTAGCACAATTAGTATTATTTGTTCATTCTGTATTAAAAAATTAGAAATTAGAATGCTGGCATAATGGTTAGTTACTATGACCTCAGCCTGAACCACTAGGGTTCGACTCACACCTTTACTAAAATTTTATATCATTTAAATTTTAAAGAATTTTTATACTTCATTTCTGTATTTGTTTCTGTATTTGTTTCTGTATAAATTTCTGTAAAAATTAACAAAAGAAATTCTTAGAAATTAATAGAAACAAATCAGATAGAAATTCTATTTTAATTTATCTTTTATCATTATTTCCTTTAGATTCTTTTTAACCGAAAATAATCAATTTTTATGAAACTTTTTAATGATTTTATGGTTTTAAATTTTTATGGATTTAAATTTTGAAAAACTATAAATAGGAGTGAATTTCGCAGCCAAAAAAAAAAAAAAAAATATTCAAAAAATTGTGTTTTTATTAATTATTGAATTAATTAATAAGTAATTCGAAATATTACAATAATTAATCTTTATAATTAATATTTTTAAATTTCTTAATTAATAAAACTATATTTTAAAAAACCAAATTACTTATTAATCAAAAAGTGCTTACCTATTGTGTTACACTCTTTAAAACACGGATATTCCAATATTCGTTACAATAAAAACACCACTAAACTAAGCACAATACCTTTGCACTTTTACTCTTTTTGGAACCCCGTTAAGGAATCCCATTTTCTACTACTATTTTTGGAACACCGTTAAGGAATCCCATTTACTACTATTCTTTTTTGGAACCCCGTTAAGGAATCCCATTCTCTACTACTCTTTTTTGGAACCCCGTTAAGGAATCCCATTCTCTACTACTCTTTTTGGAACCCCGTTAAGGAATCCCATTTTCTACTATTTTTGAAACCACTTACCAAGACTATAAATTTTTCTACCAAAATTCATGCATGAATTTATAAATTCAATCGGAACCCTTGAATTTTACTATATATTAAAATTATTAATATTTTCAATAATCCATATAGCCATCCTTGAAATTAAAATTATTTATATTGAAATTAAATATTTACTTCTTCTAATAATTAATTATATTGTATATTTATTATTCAATCAAAATTAATGATTATAATAACTAAAAAAAAAATAATAATAATAATTTAGATATTTAATAGTTTTAATATAAATAACCAATTGAATAATTAGTATAAAAAAAAAAAAAAAAAAAAAAAAATTAGTAATAATTAATATTTAATAATTAATATTTAATAATTAATAATAATAATTAATAATCAATAATTAGTAATAATTAATAATTAATAATTAATAATAATAATAATCAATATTCAATAATTAATAATAATTAGTAATAATCAATATTTAATAATTAATAATAATTAATAATTAATAATTAATAATTAGTAATCAATAATTAGAATTAAAAAAAAAAAAAAAAAAAAAAAAAAAAAAAAAAAAAAAAAATGGAAGAAGTAAACAATAGTAATGCAACACTCAAGGATGGATTCGCCGGCGATAGAAGGTATTTTAAAGGATTCCTCGCTAAAATTGAACTTCTTTTTATGATCTATCCAGATAGATTCGTTGATGATGAATCAAAAGTGGTATACATTATTTCAAGACTATATGGAACCGCTATGAACTGGGCAGCAACGTTAATTGAAAACATGGATCCATGCCTAGGTAATTACGAAGAATTCATCGAACGAATGAAATCGGTTTTTGGGAATAATGACGCAACTTTCGTGGCAAACCATAGGTTAAGAACAATAAAGCAAAAAAGAATCGGTGATATTCAACATTACATCATGGAATTCAACCGATATGCTGATGATTCATCTTGGAACGAAGAAGCCAAGATGGATGCTTTCTTGGATGGATTACAAGACCAAATAGCTACCAGAATACTCGAAATGTTTCCAGGACCCCGTTCATTATTCGCAATGCAAACAATTGCTTCCAGAATTGATAGCCGCATATCAAACCATCGAAACTTTAATAACTTAACCAACCGACAAAACAACAATAATAGTAATACTAGAAACAATTTTAAAAGAAACGCTGGTAAAAAACCTTTTCAATCCAAACCTAATAAAACCCATGGACCTCTTTCAAAAGAAGAAAAAGAAAGAAGAAGAAAGGAAAACCTCTGCCTCTATTGTGGATCTACTGACCACCAACTTGATAATTGCCCCATCAAAAACAGAAAAAGAAACAATAATAACAGTACAAGCAGTAATACTACTTACGTAACAAATCCAGAAACAACCAAACCAAGACCAAGACTCTCTGATAATCCCAATGTTAAAACTACAACCTTTGAATTCAATATAAGTACCTCAAACGCTTCTGTTAAAACCAAAATTTTAATTGACTCCGGATCACAATTAAATCTTATGGATATCTACTTCGCAAAAGAAAATAATATTCCCTTCGAAAAACAAAATGTTGTCCCACAAGTCTCCGGTATAAGTGGAAATCAAACTATATTAGGCAAAACCATGCCACTCTCCCTCACTTATGATAATCACAAATGCTTAGCTGAATTCTACATCATCGATTTACCCTCTTACTCCTGCATACTTGGCTCTGAATGGCTCTGTACCCATAATCCAATGATAAATTTCTCTGAAAAGAAACTTTGCTTTAAATCAAGTTATTGCACTAATAATTGCCTGGTTATTCCTATGACTTTCACTGCTCACGTTACAGAAAAAGAACCCCAACTTGATGATGAAACCTTAGAATCAATTAATCAACCTGAAACGAACAATCTTCCTGAAAAGCTTTTGCAATTTATTGATGTCTTCGATGAAAAATCTGCCAACAAACTACCACCTCATCGTCAATATGATTGTGAGATAAAACTAAAACCCGATGCAAAACTTTTTTATGGCCCAATCTACCCACTCACTGAACAAGAATCCATTGCTCTTAAGGAATATATTGATGAAAATCTCGCTAAAGGATTCATACGTAAATCAAAGTCACCAGCAGGTGCCCCTGTACTTTTCGTACCTAAGAAAAGCGGTGAACTTCGTATGTGTGTAGACTACCGCAAACTTAACGACATCACTATTCGGGACTCGTATCCTCTACCACTTATAAACGATATGTTAGAACACTTGAGTAAAGGAAAAATATTTTCAAAACTCGATCTCCGCTCAGCATACAATTTAGTTCGAATAAAGGAAGGAGACGAGTATAAAACTGCGTTTACGTGTAAGTATGGCCACTACGAATACCGCGTGATGCCTTTCGGCTTGAAAAATGCACCAGCAGTATTCCAACATTTCATAAATGACGTTCTTGAAGACTGTCTTGGAAAATTCGCCTTCAGCTACATTGATGATATAATTATCTTTTCTCCTGATTTGGATTCTCATTGGATACATCTCGCTGAAATTCTCACTAGACTCCGTAAAGCAGGATTATACGCAAAGCTCGAAAAATGCGAATTCTGCGTTCCATTTATCGATTTCCTTGGTCATAGAATCTCCTCCAATGGTATATTTATGGACCCAAAAAAGATCTCTTCTATACTCGAATGGCCTACTCCAACATGTGTTAAAGACATTCAATCGTTTCTAGGTTTAGCCAATTACTATAGACGCTTCATACCCAATTTCGCAAAACTAGCTCATCCCCTCAATGCTCTCTTAAGAAAAGACTCCGAATTTCTCTGGTCCGAAGAAGCTGAAGAATCTTTTAATACGATCAAATCCAAATTTACTTCTGCTCCCGTTCTCGCTTATCCTGACCGAAATCTCCCATTCATGGTCGAAACCGATAGCAGTAATTTTGCTATAGGTGCTGTTCTCTCCCAAACTTCTTCAAAAGATAATAAAATTCATCCCATTGCCTTTTATTCAAGATCTCTTACTTCACCAGAAAGAAACTACCCGATTTACGATAAGGAGCTCTTAGCAATCATCTCTGCATTGGAAAACTGGCGACATCTTCTGAAAGGAACACCTACACCGTTTACAATTTATTCTGATCATCGCAACCTTCTCTATCAGAAAAAACCTGAAAAGATGACACAAAGGCTTATTCGTTGGTCTCTATTCTTATCCGAGTTTAACTTCAAAATTGTCTATCGCTCTGGCTCAATCAATGGAAAACCCGATGCGCTCTCAAGAAGACCTGATTATGCTGCTTCTGAACAAAATTCTAATGAAATCCCCTTCTCAGTGCTCCGTCCTGAAAACTTTGCTGCTTTCCCAACTTCCGCTGTACCTTTCACTGAAGAAATCCTTTCCGAATGTAAAAACGATTCATTTTATCATAACGTTTGTGACTACCTTGGAAATAACAAGCTCCCAATCCCACATCCTAAAATCGATAAATTCTCACTTAGTAACGGTTACCTTCTCTTTGACAACAAACTTTATATTCCGCCTAACTGCCGCTCACACGCTTTTAAGATCTGCCATGACTCTCCCTCCGCTGGTCACTTCGGAATTCGAAAAACAATTAATCTTTTAAATCGCGACTTTTGGTGGCCCTCGCTTAACTCTGATGCTAAAGACTATATTCGCTCCTGCGAAACTTGCTGCCGTTCTAAGGACTCAAGACACAAACCTTATGGATACTTACAACCGCTTGAAATTCCTAATCGCCCTTGGATCTCTATTGCTATGGATTTTATTACCGATCTCCCTGAATCTTCTGGTTTTACTTGTATCTTTGTCATTGTCGACCGCTTCTCTAAAATGTGCCACTTTATTCCTTTTGAAAACGTTCCTTCCGCCTCTGACACTGCTTCTTCTTTTATGAAAACCGTCTTTCGACTCCACGGCTTACCAAATGAAATTCTATCCGATAGAGGAACCCAATTTACCTCTAAATTTTGGACTGCTGTTTGCGATGCCCTCGACATTAAGTTGAAGTTCTCTTCTCCATCCCATCACCAAACTAACGGTTTGACGGAGAGGGTGAACTCCGTTATTGAACAATATTTAAGATGTTTTGCTAACTACAAAGGATCTAATTGGAGTAACTATCTTTATCTGGCCGAATTCAGTTACAACAATGCAATCCAGGAATCGTCTAATTACTCACCTTTCTATGCAAATTATGGATTCAATCCTAGGCATTCACCAGAAATACCAAGTAACATCGATGTACCAAGAGCTGAAGACTTTGTAGTAAATTTATCTGATCTCTCTAAGGAATTAAAAAAGAATTTGGAAACCGCCTCTAAGAAACAAGAAAACTTTGCAAATAAACACAGAACCCAAGCCCCAGAATTCAAGAAAAATGATAAAGTATGGCTGAATAGTTCTCTCATTTTAAGAAACAAAAACAAAAAACTTAAACCAAGAAAATTAGGACCTTTCAAAATTATAAAGAAAATCTCTCCGGTAACTTACAAATTAGATCTACCAAAGAAGTATAGAATTCATCCAATTATACATGTATCCGAATTAGAACCATATTATGAAGACAATTTTAATAGAACTCAAGCACCACCTCCACCGGTTATCATAGATGATGAAGAAGAATATGAAGTTGAAAAGATTCTGGATAAAAGAAAACATTATGGAAAAATTCAATATCTCATCAAATGGAAAGGATACTCACTATCTGATGCCTCGTGGGAACCTGAATCCAACCTCAACTGCCCTGAACTAATCAAAGAATTTAATGAGTCCAACTAAATATAAATCATTTAATCAAAAATAAATTTTATTTCATCAAAATACTATTAATCATTCTAACTTATGATTATTTAAAAAAAAAAAAAAAAAAAAAAAAAAATTATTTTATATTATTCAAAAACATTTATTCTAGATAGTTTTATTTTTATACTTTATTTTTAAAACTTAAAATTCATGTAATTTTTATTATCCAATGTATTAATTAAATTATCACTCCTATAAGTATTTTAGTTATAGTTTATTATTATAAAAGTTAGAATTAGAAATAGTTTAGATTTAAAGCAAAAGATTCGTCTGGCATCCGAATCCTAGAGGAGGACCATGTAACGAATCTTAAAAAATTAGAAATTAGAATGCTGGCATAATGGTTAGTCACTATGACCTCAGCCTGAACCACTAGGGTTCGACTCACACCTTTACTAAAATTTTATATCATTTAAATTTTAAAGAATTTTTATACTTCATTTCTGTATTTGTTTCTGTATTTGTTTCTGTATAAATTTCTGTAAAAATTAACAAAAGAAATTCTTAGAAATTAATAGAAACAAATCAGATAGAAATTCTATTTTAATTTATCTTTTATCATTATTTCCTTTAGATTCTTTTTAACCGAAAATAATCAATTTTTATGAAACTTTTTAATGATTTTATGGTTTTAAATTTTTATGGATTTAAATTTTGAAAAACTATAAATAGGAGTGAATTTCGCAGCCAAAAAAAAAAAAAAAAAATATTCAAAAAATTGTGTTTTTATTAATTATTGAATTAATTAATAAGTAATTCGAAATATTACAATAATTAATCTTTATAATTAATATTTTTAAATTTCTTAATTAATAAAACTATATTTTAAAAAACCAAATTACTTATTAATCAAAAAGTGCTTACCTATTGTGTTACACTCTTTAAAACACGGATATTCCAATATTCGTTACACATATAAAGTAGAACTGGGCTTTCTACTGGTTGTTATGTGGCGACTTAATAATCATCTGGTGTCCGGCCAACCCCTGCTGGTATCTATTCTTGATCTGATTTTCCCGATAGTGTTTGGAGAAAGGGTAAAGGGGTTATAATGGCACAATTTCAGGTAAGTATTAATTCCGCTCCTACCATTATTGGATTGCCACGTATTTAATTTCTATATTTGATCACCCATGGCATCCTAGTGTAGTTGTATAGCCTATACTGTGAGGGTTACGAGTTCAATTTCTATAGGATAACACGGATGTTATTTGGCAAGACATGTCTACTGGAGCTACCTCTGCTTAGGAATTTGGAGCGCCGACGTCGTACTGATATAGTATAAGATATATATACCAAAGTATATATGTTCTTTACAAGCCCATATATATAATATGGGATAGACATGTGAATTCATATGTGTAAAAAACCTATTTATATATCTCTACAAAACGGTTGCTGTAATATATAAATAGTAATTGAAATGTGAACAACAAATTTTAATTTTTGAAATTTCAATTTATAGCTATAATTTAAATCTTATAAAAATATTATTTTGTAATTTTTATTATTATTTAATATTTTATTTATAAATTATATATAAAATAAAAGGTTTAATTCTATTATTAAGATGTTATAATAACAACTAAAGTTTTAGTTATAATATAAAAAATTAATATTTTAAATAATATTAATTTAAATATAAATTTATAAAATAAAATTTTTTAATAATAAAATATAAAAATATTATATTGATATTAATAATAAAATATAAAAATATGAAAATATAAAAATATAATATTAATAGAAAAATATAAAAATATAATATCAATAATAAAATATAAAATATAAAAATATAATATAAATATTAATAATAAAATATAAAAAATAAGGTTATAAGGAAAATAATTATTTATCATTTTCCTTATAACATGATTGTTAAAAAAAAAAAAAATTATATAAAAATATTTTATTTTTTATTGACCTTTTTAATTTTTATTTATTTATTTATTTACTTATTTATTTATACATTTATTTCTTTTTTACTTAAAATTATATTAAATTTTATGGCGTAATAATATAAATTTTAAAAGCCACAAATAAATAGATGGCTTATAAAAATTTCAAAAAAAAAAAAATTGGCGAAATGGACCACATTCCTAGAATTGTTTTAATATATAAATTCACATATTGTAACAAATAGGACTTATTATAATAATTTAGAGTTTATAGTTTCAAAAATTTTTATTTTTATAAGCCTCTTTTATATATATCAAATATTAAAACGGGGATGTGTCATTTCGAAAATTTTTATTACATAAATTTGTATTTTGTTGTAGTACATTACGGAAAGCATGGCGCATTATAATGTAATAAATAAATAAATGAATAAATAAATTATAAATGAATAAATAAATTTTTAAATAATAATAAAAATAATAAAGACAAACGTTTATTATGACTAAAAAAATTTTTTTTAGAAAATTAAATAAAAATATATATATATATATATATATAATTACTACATATAAAAAATAATTATTATATTTTTTTTATTTTATTTTAAATATTATTAATTATTATTAATACATTAATACCTTGTTTATATTATCAACAAAAATACAGATTGAATAAAATAAAATAAAATGAAATCAAATAAAATAAAATAAATAGTAGAAACATAAATATAAGTACTGATTGAATAAAATAAAATAAAATAAAATAAAATAAATAGTAGAATATAAATATTATTAAAGTACAGATTGAATAAAATAAAATAAGATAAAATAAAATAAATAGTAGAATATAAATATTATTAAAGTACAGATTGAATAAAATAAAATAAAATAAAATGAAATAAAATAAAATAAAATAAATAGTAGAAACATAAATATAAGTACTGATTGAATAAAATAAAATAAAATAAAATAAAATAAATAGTAGAATATAAATATTATTAAAGTACAGATTGAATAAAATAAAATAAAATAAAATAAAATAAAATAAAATAAAATAAAATAAAATAAAATAAAATAAAATAAAATAAAATAAAAAGTAGAATATTAAATAAGAAAGTACAGATTGAATAAAATAAAATAAAATAAAATAAAATAAAATGAAAAAAAAATATAATAAAAAAAAATATAATAATTATTTTATATATATAGGAATCTTATATATTTTAATTTTTTTCATTTATTTTTCTAAAAAAAAAAAAAATTTAGTTATAATAACGTTTGTCTTTTAATTATTATATTTTATTATAGTAAATAAAAAAATTTAAATGAAAAGTAAATAATTTTAATTATTTATAATTCATATTTTCATAAACGATATATATATATATATATTAATTTAAATGATATAAGAATTAAAAATTAAAACAATAAGAGTTGAATAATTGATCCTATTAAAATAATTAATTATTTGCATAGTAATATTTATAATGTTTGATCAATATGAATCAATTATTATTAAAATATAATAATAACAATTATAATTTTAATAAAATAATAAAAATCTTTTATTGAATTTAATATTTTTAATAACATAATTAATTTTGAAAAGTATATTGATATTAATAAAATTTATAATAATATAATATTGATATTGATATTAATAAAATTTATAATTATATAATATTGATATTGATATTAATAAAATTTTAACAAGTATCAAATAAATCGGTTTTAGTTATAAATTACTTAATAAAAATAACTAAAAGATAATTTCTATTAAGATTATTAAATAAACACAATAGGTAAATAAATTTGTATTTTTCTAGCATTTTTTTAAATTAAGATTATTTAATTATTATTTAAACGATTATAAATATAAATTTAAAATAAATAAATTTGTATTTTTCTAGCATTTTTTTAAATTAAGATTATTTATTTTAAATTAATACTTATATCGTTTAAATCAATTAAACAATCTTTCCATAATTTAACTAATTCATTTCTGTTGCATCCATTATAAAATAAATTTATTTCTTTACTTTTGTAATTTTCAATTAAAATTTTAATTTCATCAGTTGCACTAAATATTTTTTGCTTTTTTTTCCAAGTTCCTTTAGTTCTCCTTTGGTAATCATTATAAGATAAGTTTTCTTCTTCTTTTAATATATATATATTAATTTATAAAATAAAGGTTTATTTGGAAATATATTATTTAAGTAGCTATTACAAGATTCTGATGCATTGTTTGTTAAATGCTCTATATTTTCATAATAATTCCAATTATTAACATTATACTTAAGTAAATAATTTTTAGTAAAATATTCTAAAAATTGTAGAAAATTATTATACTTTTTTTTTTTTTTTTTGACAAATTCTTTTTATTATAATATAAATATCAAATATAAAGTTAGGGTTTATAAACGGTAAGTTCGAAATAGCTTTATAATAAATATATACATCATTATTATTCTTCACTTCATGATAACATAATATATTTTTTTGTTTTTCTAATGATCTTTTGTAATGCCAAACACAATATTTAATATTTATATTGGGAAAAACTTTTTTTCGGCATTAGATATACCTTGTTCAAAATCACAATGAAAATTAATTGTAGTAATTAATGTATTACTCCTAAATTTATTTGCATTTTTTTTTATTTCTTTAAATAATGTTTCATATGTAGATTGTTTTTTATTTTTTAATATAGAAATGGAAGTAGTGTAAAACATATTAAATTCCCCAACATAAGTTCTTGTTATAAATAACTGATAACTAAATTTCGGTGCTGCATAAAATGTACCGTCCGCAAATATATTTTTATGATAATTCGAAAATAAATATGCTTGGAATGGTGATTGAAAGATTATTAGATCTGTATTTTTAAATATCACAAAATTTTCATTTCTTTTTGTTTTATAATATTTTGATTCAATGGGAATATCATCAAAACTTTTTATGTTTGGAAGAAATTGTTTATTTATATTTCTTATTATTTGGGATCTAATTGTACTATATTCGGGACATATAAGTCCCATTTCTTGAGAAACGGCATTAAATATATGTTTAGGTTTTATATCCATAGGAATTGAATTTTTCTTAATTTCTTCCTTAATTTTATGCTTTGCTACTGATATAAACACATCAATTTCTTTTTCGAGATGGTTATGTAAACTTTCATATTTTAAAACCTCCTTTTTATCATTTAAAATAATTAATGATTTACATTTATTTAAAGTCTTATATTCAGTGCATCTATAAATTTTTGATTTATCTTTCCTTTGAAATGAAAAATTAAATTTGTGTTTTTTATTAATAATAATTTGTTCATTTCTTCGATTTGTTTCACATATTTCAATTTCTATATTGTCTTCCATTAATAATTAAAATTTTTCAATAAAATATTTTAATAAATATACTTTGAAACTTTTTTTTTTTTTTAATATTTAAAATAATAAACCTTTTTTTAATTAATTATATAATTATTCAAATAATTATTTAATTATTAATTATTTATTATTTCTTTATTTACTATTTTATTTATTTATTTTTATTTTATTTTTTTTTATTTTTAATTTTATTTTATTTTTTGATTTTTTAATGCTTAAAAAATAAATTTTTATTTATTTTTATTTTATTTTTCAATGTTTAAAAAAAAAGTTTTCTTATTTCTTATTTTTTTTATTTTTATTTTTATTATATTTTTTAAGCATCAAAAAATAAAATGTGTATTTATTTTTATTTTATTTTTCAATGTTTAAAAAAAAGTTTTCTTATTTCTTTTTTTTATTTTATTTATTTTTATTTTATTTTTCAATGTTAAATATATATACCTAACCTAATTATTATTTATTGAAGTGTTGTATTTCGCCAAAAGTTGAATTTCGTCCAGTTGAATTTCGCCAAATTCTTGGTGGCTTATAAAATTTCGTCATAAAATATCACCACATTTATTATTCACGCCATATTGTGAATATATGGCTTTTTAAAAATTGTAGAAAAAAGCCACAAAACTATGATACAATTATATATACGCCCCACGTAAGATTACGTGTTTGAAAATTTTTGAGAATTGTAATTTTATTTATTTAATTAATTAATTATTATTCATTAAAATATTAATAAAATTAAGTGGCATAAAATTAAAAATATTTAAGCCATACAACAAAATACAAATTTTTGTAATAAAAATTTTCGAAATGCACACTCCCTATTAAAACATGTATTTAATGTATTGAAATACATATGATTCACAAAATGTATTTTGTATACATAAATATCATTAAATTATGTATTCTCAAAAAATAAGCCTTATGCTTCAAATAAATAAAGTTAGTAAATAAACAAATATTGAGATTTTTATCAGATTAAAAGTCTTATTTTGACTCTATAAGTTTGTATGGAAATTTTGAATACTTAATTAATTAGAAAATTTAATAATTTAGTAATTTAGTAATTTAGCAATATAATATAATTAGAATGTTCAAGATTAACGATACCCATACATAAATAAGAACATATTAGAATTAGGGAATTAGTATTTAAATCTTTCTTATATAATTTAGTAGTTAATAATTAGAAAAAGTAATTATTAATTTGTAATTAATAAACAAATTCATTAAATAATATTAGAAATATATAAACGCATTTATAAGATAATCGGAACAACTAAAATAGCTCTTAATAGAATGTAATATGTCCTGACTGAGGACAATTACGAAGACTTTATTCAATACTCCAAGGCGCTGGGATTGAGTAAGTACGCTGAGAAGAATATAGATAATATCATAAAAAAAAGTAAAGGAGAAATGTACAATCAAAAATAAAGAGGGAAAGAATATCTTATCTGATGAAGATGAAAAAAAAAATTAAGGAACATAAAGTGAACAACTTTATAAAGTTTTGAGCTTTTTAAGAAAATCAGTTGATACAAAAATAAAATCCTTTATTATAAATAAAAAAGAAGTGAAAAATTCAGCATACTTAATATTAGAGGTACTCAAGAACAAAAATCATGAAGAAGAATTCAATGATGTGCTAAAATACTATAGAAAATTAAAAAATATGAGGGCTGAAAATGATATAGAAACCTTGTAATATATCGAAGAATTCCTAGACATCACTCAAAAGCTTAGAAAACTAAACAATAAATTTAGTAACAAGGAAAAATTGAACTACATGTGTAAAGGGCTACCAGAGAAGTAATTAAACTTCTTGGAAATAAAATATGATTATCACTGAAGATGTCGATAAAATATTAGAAGATATAAAAAAAACAGATTAGAAATCGTAGAATCATTATCTCCCCCCAAAAAAAAAGAAGAAAGGAAGAAATATCATATATTTCTTAAGAAAAAATTAAGAAAAAAATAAGGACAAAAACAGTAATTTCGAAAGCTATGATCAAGATGATATTTGTGAGAGATACAATAATGAAGGAAGAACCGATAATGGGAAAAAAAGTTGTTATTTGTGCAATAATGAAAAACCTTTAATCTACAACTTCCCCTTTAATCCCAAAATCCTCACAACAACGTAAACCATATAATTGAGCAATTCAGAAAATTAAATATTAAATATATCAGTAAATGAAATAAATAACATTGACTTATGTTACAATAGTGATTCGAATAGTGAAAGTAAATAGTTGAAATAAAAGAAATAATTTAGTTGAGCCTGAAAATAATATCAAGGAAATAAATTTATGTGAAATAAATACTATTCCAGATGATAATCATGATAACCAATACTTAGAATTTGAAATAGTAAATGATACAAGACAAATCAATTATGATACAAACTATTGTGATAATAATAGTGAAAACAACAAATTTAAAAGCAATAATATACCGAATAAAACAGAAACCACGAATACTTTTCAAAAAGAAAACAATATTTTTTTTTTTTTTTTTTTTTTTTTTTTAGACTAGGAATAAAGAAAACAATATTAATTATAATTTAAATAATTATTTTATTAATAATATTTATGATAATAATAAATATAATAATAGTAACGATAAGGATTTAGGTATGAATAATAAATATATATGGAATAATGAGATAACAAGTGTGGGTAATAATAATGTTTCAAATAGTTACTAGAATGTTAAAAATGAAAGATCTGTCATGAGAGATAAATATATATTTAATTATTTTTCGATAAAATAAATAAAACAAATTGTAAACTAAATAACTTATTAGAAAGTTTGAATAAAATCAATTAAAAGACAATAGTAATGAAAAATAATTTGAAAAACTTGAGTAATTGCGGATATAGTATTCATGATAAATTGTGAAATTACAACAGTAAACTTCCCGATAAAGTTAAAAATATTAATGACATTAATGTGAAAAACAATAATGTGAGTAATATTTTAAATGTTAATTATAATAATCAGGAAAAAAAATTGAAAAAATGTAAACAAAAATAATATGGGAGAAAATACAGGAGAAAATTATATAAATATGATAAAAATTCGTCAAAAATCAATCAAAAATTATATAACTTCAATCTTTTAATTTAACCATATTTGATATTGATAATAATTAATCTTTTATGTTTTATTTATATATTTACATATAAAGAATATCTCATCATAAGACAGTTATTAAAATAAATAAATGTATATATTATATACTTATTACAAAAAAAAATTAAAAAAATATAGTAAATTCTTTATAGAAATTAAACATTTACTTTTTCTCATAATATGAATTATATAATTATTGGTAAAAAAATATAAAGAAATATTTTTATACAATACATTATAAAAAATGAAAAATAAAAATAAAGAATTATTATTAAATTTAACAATGAAATAAATATATAAATATATAAATAAAATTTGACATAAAATATGGAAAATACAAAAAGATTAAACTCTTTTTTTTTTTTTTATTTTATTTTATTTTATTTTATTTTATTTTATTTTATTTTATTTTATTTTATTTTATTTTATTTTATTTTATTTTATTTTATTTTATTTAATTCAATCTGTACTTTAATTATATTCTACTATTTATTTTATTTTATTTTATTTTATTTTATTTTATTTTATTTTATTTTATTTAATTCAATCTGTACTTTAATTATATTCTACTATTTATTTTATTTTATTTTATTTTATTTTATTTTATTTTATTTTATTTTATTTTATTTTATTTTATTTTATTTTATTTTATTTTATTTTATTTTATTTTATTCAATCTGTACTTATATTTATATTTCAACTATTTATTTTATTTTATTTTATTTTATTTTATTTTATTTTATTTTATTTTATTTTATTTTATTTAATTCAATCTGTACTTTAATTATATTCTACTATTTATTTTATTTTATTTTATTTTATTTTATTTTATTTTATTTTATTTTATTTTATTTTATTTTATTTAATTCAATCTGTACTTTAATTATATTCTACTATTTATTTTATTTTATTTTATTTTATTTTATTTTATTTTATTTTATTTTATTTAATTCAATCTGTACTTTAATTATATTCTACTATTTATTTTATTTTATTTTATTTTATTTTATTTTATTTTATTTTATTTTATTTAATTCAATCTGTACTTTAATTATATTCTACTATTTATTTTATTTTATTTTATTTTATTTTATTTTATTTTATTTTATTTTATTTTATTTTATTTAATTCAATCTGTACTTTAATTATATTCTACTATTTATTTTATTTTATTTTATTTTATTTTATTTTATTTTATTTTATTTTATTTTATTTTATTTTATTTTATTTTATTTTATTTTATTTTATTTTATTTTATTTTATTTTATTTTATTTTATTTTATTCAATCTGTACTTTAATAATATTTATATTCTACTATTTATTTTATTTTATTTTATTTTATTTTATTTTATTTTATTTTATTTTATTTTATTTTATTTTATTTTATTTTATTTTATTTTATTTTATTTTATTTTATTTTATTTTATTTTATTTTATTTTATTTTATTCAATCTGTACTTTAATAATATTTATATTCTACTATTTATTTTATTTTATTTTATTTTATTTTATTTTATTTTATTTTATTTTATTTTATTTTATTTTATTTTATTTTATTTTATTTTATTTAATTCAATCTGTACTTTAATTATATTCTACTATTTATTTTATTTTATTTTATTTTATTTTATTTTATTTTATTTTATTTTATTTAATTCAATCTGTACTTTAATTATATTCTACTATTTATTTTATTTTATTTTATTTTATTTTATTTTATTTTATTTTATTTTATTTAATTCAATCTGTACTTTAATTATATTCTACTATTTATTTAATTTTATTTTATTTTATTTTATTTTATTTTATTTTATTTTATTTTATTTTATTTTATTTAATTCAATCTGTACTTTAATTATATTCTACTATTTATTTTATTTTATTTTATTTTATTTTATTTTATTTTATTTTATTTTATTTAATTCAATCTGTACTTTAATTATATTCTACTATTTATTTAATTTTATTTTATTTTATTTTATTTTATTTTATTTTATTTTATTTTATTTTATTTAATTCAATCTGTACTTTAATTATATTCTACTATTTATTTTATTTTATTTTATTTTATTTTATTTTATTTTATTTAATTCAATCTGTACTTTAATTATATTCTACTATTTATTTTATTTTATTTTATTTTATTTTATTTTATTTTATTTTATTTTATTTAATTCAATCTGTACTTTAATTATATTCTACTATTTATTTTATTTTATTTTATTTTATTTTATTTTATTTTATTTTATTTTATTTTATTCAATCTGTACTTTAATAATATTTATATTCTACTATTTATTTTATTTTATTTTATTTTATTTTATTTTATTTTATTTTATTTTATTCAATCTGTACTTATATTTATATTTCAACTATTTATTTTATTTTATTTTATTTTATTTTATTTTATTTTATTTTATTTTATTTTATTTTATTTTATTTTATTTTATTTTATTTTATTTTATTTTATTTTATTTTATTTTATTTTATTTTATTTTATTTTATTCAATCTGTACTTATATTTATATTTCAACTATTTATTTTATTTTATTTTATTTTATTTTATTTTATTTTTTAATAAGTATAATTTAAAAGTCACTAATATTTGAAAAAATATGTTTTAAGAAAATGAACGATCGATTTTACAATACACTTTTTTTTCTATTATTTTAATAATATTTAGTTTATCATAATAAAATTTGGAAGTAATGTTTTAGATATAATTAAATTTATTGTTAAATAAAAAAAAAGATTAATTTTTTATTTTTTTTTAATAAAAATTTTTTATTTATGCCCTTAGTTTCAGCCCCCCTCATGAGCAGTGGGAATATTAATATTAAGGTAGTCACATACTTCCTTTTTATAAAGGTAGAATTGTCCCTACTGGACGACCTTACTGAGTGTTTCAGCACTGGTGCTCCGATATGCATATTATTTATGAGAATTTTACTAGTACTACTTCTCCGAGTACTTCTCCAGTTTGTAATTTCCCTTTATAGTAAGGCTAATATAACCTAACCCATAATGTTTCATTTAATAGTTCTCTGGTAATAGCATAATTGTCAGAACCATTGCAATTTAGTAGAATATATCTTCATGGACACATGAAATCATGTACTCTACCCTCTCAAATAGTTCAGTATCTATTCTAATAATGTATATAATGGGGACATATTTACCTGAAACACTAACCACCATATTCTGTGAAAACCTCTTGTGAGGAAAATCGTCATAGGGCGGGTTCGGGTGTGGGGCATTTCGCCAAATTGCATTTCGCCAATTTTTTTGAAAGCATGTGGCGTATTAAAAAAATATGGCATTTCGCCAGATTGCATTTCGCCAAATTGAAAATTATTAAATAAATAAATAAATCAATAAATAAAATTAAATATTATTAATATCGCATAAAAACAAATTTAAAAAAAATATATTTTGAATTAATATTTATTTATTTATTCATTTATTTATATCAATACTCTACTAGTCGAAATGCAACCTGGCGAAAAGCAACTTGGGGAAATGCAACTTGGGGAAATGCAACATTTTAATACTACGCCACTTGGCGAAATGCAACCCGGCGAAATGCAATTTGGGGAAATGCAACTCTCCCGGCGGGTTCGAAGTAGGAACCTTATGTATGCTAACCAACGGACTAACAATCAGGTTAGAACCTGGTTCAATTATAATAAAAAGGAGTAGATAAAAAACGGTATTATGCAAAAATTTTGTTCATATATTTTTTTTTTTAAATTACCTTAAAGAAATTACATTTCAAGTAATAAATGGAATTATATTATTAACTGAATAATTTATTATTTATATTTATTTTAAAATTATATTTTACTAACAACAATTGTTAAGATAATATTAACAGTAACTATAAATGAATAATAATAGTAATTTTAATTTTAATTTTAATAATAATCAACGACCAAAGCCAGTTGAACAATAACAGAATAAATGATAAAACTGAAATTAAAAATGTTTCAAAGAAACAAATTTTGGGGAATAATAGTGATAGTAATACAAGTAAGGGTATTAAAAGTGTTCCTACAAAACCGAAAGTAGAAAAAAATAAAAAAGTTAATAATACTATAGTTCCTAAAACATTAATTAACCGAAATAATAATGTATTGAATGCCAGATTTAATATATAATAATAGAACAACAGAATCCTCTTATTCTTTAACTAATCCTTATACTAATAATCATAATTTTATAGTAAGTAGTAATATTAATGTATCAAATTCAAATAACAATGGTACTATTGAGGAATAAAATATCATGGTAGGAGTGTCAATTATAATGATTATATTGACAATTTTTGCCATTGGTTCATTTATATTTGTTTATAAGAAAAAATACTATTCAAAGGAAGTCAATTGAAATAAAGCTAATAATATTACGAATACCTATAGAAATTTACAAATATCAAAATCGATTTTATCGTATTTCCAAAGCTTTAATGGTAGCTAAAATATATATAATACCAATCAAAGCTTTAGTCTATTCCGGTGCCAAAAAAGAAGATACAAATAATTCAAATAATGTTAATGCTTTAATAATAACGATAACAAATTCTACCACCCCACTTGTTGGTTTTAGTATCTATGTTGTCCAAGATTAAAGCGGTGATAATCCAGCTGTAGAATTAGCAATTGGTTCAGGTAGTGTAGATAATAAATTTGGTAATACATGTATTAAATAACAGTAATACAGAAGTAATTGAATTATGTTTTGGTGGAGGTTTAATGACTCAAGCAATTATTTCAGAAACCAATTAAAAGTTCATTATGAAGAATACTACAAGTAAAATTTTTAGGAGTGAATGTAACGGTGATGGTAATATTGTTATTGAAATTGTTAGAGACGCTATTATTTAAGTTGCCAACCATAAATATATTTGATTTATTGTCTTTTATTTTTTTATTTTCTTCTTCTTAAACCTTCCTATATCCCAATTTAATAAGAATAGTGACACGGTCTAGTAAAATTTGTATAAAGGTCTGAGGAATAGATAAAATATAAAAAGAATAAAATGGTTTTTATAAGACCAAGAATAATATTATAATAGTAATATAGGTCATTTAAACAGATCCTAGAAATAAATGAATAGTAAAATAATCAATGAATGAAAAAAGGAAGGGGTTAGTCACTTGCACTATTAATATTAATATAATATTATATCTCCTTATTTATGTATATGATTACTGTATCAAGATAGGGGTTAAATTAAGTGAAACTTTTATAGAAATTTGTGATTCTGGATTCTGGTACAGATGCTGATCCCTGTAATGGAGGGCTTTCCATTGAAAGTACCAAAGGCCCATGTGTAAGTGAAATAAGAGATAATTCATGTAAAATGAAAACGGATGGTACCGCTAATGGAAAATGTAAGTAAAAAGTATAAAAAAAGTTATTCATCTACCCTTATATACATACATATATATTTATAAACATGATTTTTTGTATAAAAAAAAAGAAATTAATAATTTTTATATTTATTTAATTAAATATCATTTATTTAACAGGTATTAATGCTGGATATTATGTTGACGATGTATAAATTAAAATACTACTCCAAATATATTAAAAAAAAAATAAAAAAAATATTAAAAGTTAAAAAAAATTGAAAATTTTGAAAAATATGAAAAATATGAAGCACATGAAAAAATTAAAACTGATATAGATTAAGCATGGATGCTCCATAAGAGTATTGATGTGCAATTATAAAATTTTTAATTCACATTTTGACAAATTTGGACTTTTAAAAATAAAAAAATAAATAAAATAAAATAATGTTTGCATATTATTATATTATATTATTTTAATATTTTGTTTTTAATCCTAATGACTATAAGAAATGAGAAGAGCATATTAGTTAAATAAAGTAAAAAAAAAAAAATTTTAAAAATGAAATTAAAAAAAAAACATAATAAATTTTATTCAAATATATAAATAATTTTTTTAATTTTTTTAATTTTTATTTTTTGATATTTACTATATTATTGTCTTCACTGTTACTTATTATTAATTATTATTAAACTCTTTTGAATAATTACTCAATTAATTTACAAAATGAAGAAAAAGCTGTCCATATTTCAAACCACTAAAATTATTAATTAATATAATAAATTTATATATATATATATATATATATATATATTTTTTTTTTTTTTTTTTTTTTTTTTTTTTTTTTTTTTTTTTTTTTGATATTTAAATATATTATATATATATTTAAGCACTCTTAGTTATTTCTATAATATATTTTCATCCTCGAGTTTACTAATACAATAAGTAATTACTATCATCAATTTTAGTAGTCATTAATTCATATGATACCATTATGAAATGAGTAATATTGTTATTGATGGGTTATTATTTTCAATATTATTAGTAATTGCTTTTATAAATATTTCTAAGTATCAAAGTACTGAAAAGACTTTTTTTTTTTTGATATATATATGAATATTCATTTATTATGTAAATTAAATATAATTTAATTTTTAAATTATTATGGAATATAAATATATATAACATTTAATTTTTCATTTTGATAAATTCATACATTATTTATATTTTTTATATTTAATTAAAATTTAAAATGAAATATGATAGAAATGAAAATAGAATTTCAATATTATGAATTGTAAAATAATTATTTTTCAATTTATTATTACTAAACAATTGTAGATAATGGTGCTAAATTAATGCTTTTATTATTATTATTATTATTATTATTATTATTAATTATAACATTTTAGTTAAGAGATATTTAAATTTTATTAATTATATGAATATTATAACAAATTTAATGATTTTGAAACAAAAAATACTAACATATGTAACAAATGGAATAAAAGATAATATAATTAAATTAAAATTTTTTATATTGAAATTAAATTAAAACTCTTATATATATAATAATTCATTAGGACTAAGATCAGGAATATCTGTGCTTATTTAGAAGGGGGAATGCACAAAAGTCAAATATATAAAAATAGATTTCATATTGACCTTGGAGAATTATAAAATTGTTTTAATCCTAAAAATAGTTTAAGAGATTATTGATAAGATATAAAACTTAATTGGCTGGGAAGGTATAGGTTTTACAAAATTAACCGAATAATAATAAAGGGTTGCTGAAATAATACGATTATTATTATTAACCAAACCTCGTCAAAGCTGTAACAAGACAATTATATACATAGAGATAAGACTTCTTCTACTTTTAAGCTTCCCAATTTAATATATATTTATATATATAGATTTTTTAAATAAAAAATTAATTGTTAATTATAATTTAAAGAATTTAATTAAATTTTCATAGTAGATTTAATATTTTAATACGAATTTATTTTACTCCTGATAAATGGCATTATTGAATTTTACTTTTTTTTTTATTTACATCAATTTTATAAATAAAATATTTGATACTTTTTTACTTTTATTTTGGAATATTTTCATCTTTAAATCTACAATTATATATCAACACATTTTTCGTATTTTAATGCTTATATATTATGAAATAATAAAAATAATAATAAAAATGATAATTATAATAATTAATAACTATAACTGAAAATAGATAAAATTTTTTTAAAATATTAACATTAATTAATGTAGTAAAATATCTTTTTTATTAAACGGTTCTCCTTTTTAAGGTCAATTATTTAGTACAATTTTAAATAAATAGTAATAATCCGTTTCTCCTTTTTTTTAAATTTTTAATTTTTGATAACAATGTTGACTAAAAATGACATAGTTGATGTGATATTTATAATCATTTAATATAAAATGGGAAAAATGTAAACTCTAATTAATATTAAAATATAAATTTCCTTAAGTTACACAAAATAAATTTTTAAAAATAAAATTTTTTCTCTTTAACATATTTTTAATTATAATAATCTATTTTTAAAAAATTTATTAAAAACAATAAATATTAAGTGGTAAATTTTCTATTAAATAAAACTTTAATAATTATTTATTATTTAATGGTTTTTTTGCAATAAAATATTTAGATAATAGAAGTAATTATTAAAATAATTAATGAAGAACTTCTAATTATTTATTATTTTCCTTATTTTATATATATAATTTTTCCCTACTAGCTTTATATTATTTCATTTTTTATTCTTCTTTATGGATTATCATGTAATTCTTTTTAGGTATTTCAGTTTGAATAAAATCATTACATTTTCTATATTAGTTAATATTAATTTATAAATCATTTTGTATTACAATAGAAAAAAAATTTTTTTTAATATAAGGAAGTTTTTAATATTAAAAGAATTTTAAATTTTTATATACAAATATATATGAATATGACATATTTATTACAAAAATTATTGAAAACAATAATCCATACTAATAACGAAATATACATATATACATATTACCTTTACACCTTAACGTCATAAACAAATAATTTTTTTTTATTAATAAAACTATTTAAAGACATATTTTGTTTACATTTAATATTTAATAATATTTAAATATATACCTTATGTAATATAATATATGAAGTGTTCTTAGTAATTTAAAATTAAATAAAACTGTAATATATAAAATTTAGTTGTAGATATTTATATGTTAAAAATTATAAAATTTCGAAAGTTTTATTATATTATTAATGAATACTTTTTTTTCTGTTTAAATACATAAAAATGATTAATAGAAACTTTTTCCATATTTTTGTATTGTATAATTTTTTTTAAATTTCGTGTAACTTTAAAAAATTTTATTAAATAAAAAATTTACAACAATATAATGTTATAATCTCAATATTAAATAAATAACTAAAAATATATAACACAAAAATTTAAATTATATAAATTAACTTTTTATGTAATTTCAATTAATATATAATAAAAGTGTGTCAATTTAATAAAATTATTAATAAATTATCAATTATGGAATGTTTATATTTATACTGAAAACTTTTATTATTTAATAAAGTTTATTAAAGTAATACAATTATTATAATAGTTTAAATGAAATAAATTAAGAATTTTTTCCAATTATGAATTATTGAAAAGTAATAATCATATAATAAAATTGGTTTTTAAATAAAAATAATTATATATAATAAATAATGATAAAGCAATTAAATAAAAATTAAGGATTGGTTAATTGATATATTATTTTTTTCAAGAAAATATAGGAAATTTATATTAATATATATATATTAAAGATGTATAAATTATTTTATTTATGTATAATTTTTTTTTCTTCTAATCCTACTTTTATATTAAATTCTCCTTTTTTTTTTTACTATTAAATATATAAACCATATTATTAATTTAAATAAATACATTTATTATATGTAATATATAATATTTTTTTAAATTATTTGTTTATACAATATATTATTTTAATAAAAATAAAATATTTTATTTTATATATTTTACTTCATTTTATTTATTTTAATTTTTTTTTTTTAATCAATAATTTTGAAGTTTATAATCTTTTTTCATTTTAAAATTTTCAATAATTCTCAATAGTTATTATAATAATAATAATAATAGTAATAATAAAAGTATTTATTTATTAATGAAAAATTTTTATATAATTAAATATATATTTAATAATAAAAAAAGGTGTTAAAAAAAAAAAAAAAAAGGAAAAAAGGCAACTATGAATAATTAAATAATATTCCTATTTATTATGCAACAATAATTCAAAAGGATAGTTTTCTGAATTCATTCGCTATTATATTATGGTTTTTATAACTTTATAGATTGAAAAATATAATATTCGGCAGTATTACCTTATATATAGAAGCATAAATAAATAATACCAATAATTTATTCAAAGTTATAAAGTTATTAATAATAATATTTTATTAATAATAATAATAAAAAAAAAAGACTAATATATATAATTATTAAAAAACGAAGAAAAATAATATTAAATAATTATTATATGTATTTTTTATTTTCATTTTTCTTTCGCATACTTCATCTCATTTCATTAAATTATAGTTTTTATATATAATAGTGTTTCCTTAATTTTTACAATAAGAAATATAAAAATAATTATAATTTTATATTTTAATGTTATTGAAAATTTTGTAAATGAAATTACAATACAATTAAAAATAAAAATCAGTAAAAATTAAAAAGCTAACAATCATATAATAAATTTTATTCGAAGGTATTTTATATATATATTTATATATGTAATAATAATAATAATAATTAAATTAACATATTAATGTATTTATTTTATAATTTTAATTTTTTTTATATTAAATATTAAAAGATATTTTATTGACTTAATTTAATAATATTTTATAATTAATTTAATAAAATAATTTTAATAAAAAAATAGATTTTATTAATTTTTTAAATTTTCATAATAATTAAATAATCAATTGTTTAGATTGATTTAATGTTAATTAGTTTAATGTAAATCAATTTTTTTTTTTATTCGCTATATACCACATTTCAATTAATATGTCTAAACTACCGACATACGGAATATCTTTTAAAAATAATTTAAAATTGCAAACTCCATCAAAAATTGGTGGATTAAAATATTCAACAAAACCAAAATCGTCCTTTTCAACAAAAGATGAAATAAATCGTCGAATTAATTCTTCAAAAAATATAAATATTAACGACTATGTATTTATAAAAACAACAAATCAAAAAGGAACAGTTAGATATATTGGAGAAACCAAATTTAAAACGGGGATATGGGTTGGTGTAGAATTAGATAAACGTGGTGTAGGAAAAAATAATGGTACAGTAATGGGTGTGACATATTTTAAATGCCCTCCATTAACTGGTATCTTTATTCCAGTAACAGCAGTAGAAAAATTAAGTGGAGATCAGGGAAATGATATCGTATCAGAAGTATCAACAATTAGTACTAAAAAAATTGGATTAAAAAATAAAATTAATATGCCTAATTGCGCGGACTCCAAATTAAGCAAATCAATAAAATCTTTACAATATAAACCAAAATTAAATTCATCTAGGCCTTTGTCATCAGCCTCAGTAAAATCATCTATTGAAATTAGTTCTCCAAGAACACCAAAAATGAATTTGCACTCAAATTCTTCTCTTTCAATATATAAAACCCAAGTAAAATCAAAAATACAACCAAAATCTTCTAATAAACTATCGTCTACAAAAAATATATATAGTCCACATAATTATTCAACAAAAATTAATAAAAAATTTATTCCAATAGAGTTAAAAGAAGATGGAAATGAACAGCATACCCCAATAGAAATGACTAATAAAAAAGAATCTAATGAATATAGATCAATAAATAACTTTAAAGATGATGATAATATAGATATATATAAACAAGATAGTGTTAAAACAATTGAAAATAATGAAGAAAAAATTAGTAATGAAATTGTAAATGAGAGTGGATATGAAGAAGATACATTAAAAGTTAACGAAAATTTTGAAACTAATTCAAATGAAGAAGTTTTAGGACATATGGACGAAGAGATTCTTTCTGAAAAATTATCTATAATATCTAGTACAGTAAATAATTCACCAGATAAAAAATATGATATTAGTACTCCGCAAAGTTTGAAATTAAATATAAATGAATTTTCTATTAATACTAAAAATAATTATTATAGTCCAGAAAGCCCAGAATTTATAAAACCAATTAGTCCAATTGAATATCCAAGTTTAAATAGAATTAGTATAGCTGGTTCAATTATAAGTGAACATTCAATATTGAAAAGTCCAGTTAATAAATCAGAAGTTCCAGTAAGCGTAAATTATCAAGCGCAGTCTCTTAATTTACATCAACAAGCTGAAAGTAGTACAGGTACCAATGAAGAAAACGATATTAATGATAAAAATAGCATAGAACCAAAAGTTAGAATGCATTCTAGTTCATTTAGCGGTGTTAAGGGTAGTACACTCCAAAGGACATTGAAACCAACACAATCACTTTTGTTTGATAAAGTAAATCATCAAAGCACATTGAAATCTAAAAATGGTAGAAGTATATCTTTCGGATCACAAAAGAGCTTAGATTTTGTTGATCAGGAATCTCTAAAAGGTATATATGAACAAGAAAAAGATTTAATGAATAATACTTCTGAGGAAATGCGCTATTCTCTTGATAAATTCCAATCTCTTATTGATCGTTTAACTCGACAAAATTCAGGAGCTAATGATGATAAGAATATAGACGATAAAGAATCTAAACAAATAATTGCAGAGTTAACTCATGAATTAATAAAAAATAAAGAAGAATCTAAAGAATTAAAAGAAAGATTGAATAATACTGAGAGCAAAATGAATACCTTAATTGATGAGAAACAGTCCTTAGAGAAATTAATAGAAAATATAAAATCTAAAAAGAATAGTATTCAACAAGATTATCAGTATAATATGGATCAACTTCATGGAGATATTGCTGATAAGACAAAAAAGTTAGATGATTTAGAAAGTAAATTTAGATATTATTATGAACAATATAATATTGTTTCAGAAGAATATAATGTATTAAAAGAAAATTTCGATCGTTATACAGAAGAATCAAAAAATGATAAAGAAAAATTAGAGCAAGAATTTGCCGTTTATAAAAATCAAATTTTAATAGAAAGAGAAGATATGGAAAATGAGTTGGAAGAAATGAAAAAGCTTTCATATCAGATGGACCAAGATCGTCTTCATGAAAGGACAGAAGCTGAACAAGAAATAAAAGCAGCTAATGATTTAGCAAGGCATTATGAAGAACAATGCCAAGAATTAAGCCATCAAATTCAATCAATGGAAAAAGAAATATACGAAATGGAAGATCATCATCACCAGGTGGAAGCACATTTCAATAATCAATTTGATCAACAAGAAATGGCATTGGAACAAGCCGATGATCATATAAAAAATTTAGAAATGACTATTGAAAAATTGAAAGAAGAACGCGATATGCTTAAGGAAGAAAGTATTCGAAAATTCAATGGTTTAGTAGAAGATATGGAAAAAACATTAAATGAAAGTGATCAATCAGAATTGAGATTGAAGCAAGAAATTGAATCCCTAACAAAACAATCTCAAGAATATTATCAATTACTTTCAGAATTAACAGATAAGTTAGAACAATTGGAAAAGGAAAATGAAACTTGTAAGAATAATGTTATTAATTGTGTTAACGAATTAGAACGACTTCAAGAGGAATGCAGCGAATTAAAGTTAGAATTAGAAATCGAAAAGGTTGAAAAAGAAAATTTTGAAAATGAATATAAGAAATTCCAGAAGGAAAATGAAGATTTAAAAGAAGAAATGAAAAAACTGGAGGAGAAACATGAAAGTCAAATGAATAAATTAAATGAGGAACTCTATCAACTTGATGAAAAAGTTTTAGGTTTAAATGAAGAAAAGTATGAATTTGAAGATAAAGTTAAAAGTCTCAATGATGTGAAAACAAATTTGGAACAACAAATTTCAGAAAAAGAAGATGAATGTTTTATGTATGAAGAAGAAATAAAACAGTTTAAAATTAAATTAGAAAACTTTAAGGAGTTAATTTCATTAAAAGAATTAGAATTAAATGAAAAACAAGAATTATATGATAATGCTACTCTTATTGCTCAGAATGAATCTCAAAAATTGAATAAAGAAATATCGAATCTGAAAAAGAAGATTGCAGTATCTCAGAAAAATTATAAAAATTTAGAAAACCGGTTTTTTGATAAACAAACAGCCTATGACGAAGAAGTTAAAGAAACTATATCACTTCGAAAAGAAATTGCTAATTTAAATAATACAATTGAAGAAAAATCTAGAGTTATTAATGAACTTGATGCGGTTCAAAAAGAAAATAATGCTCTTAAGGAAAAACTTGATATTTCTCAAAAAGATCTTCAAAAGGTTAAGGAAGAATGCCAGAGTACAATAGATTGTAATAAGGAAATGATAGGAAAATTTGAAAGAACTATAGGCGATCTTCAAGATAGATTGGAAGATGCAAATGATCGTATTTATCATTTTGAGAATCAAATGAAAGAAAAAGAAGATCAAATGGCGGAAAGAAAAGAGGATTTTGAAAAAAGTTTGGAAAAAATAAAAAATAGTAATAAAATTAAAGAAAATGATCATGCATTGGAAATGGAAAGATTGAAATCAAATTATCAAGAAAAAATGGATCATTATGAAAAAAATTTTCAGGAGTTAAGAGAAAAATTGGAATTAATAAGGAATGAAAAAAATGAACTTCAAAATAAAAATGATAAGACAATTAAAGATTTTCAAAAGCAATTAGAGGAATCTAAGGATGAAATTTTACGTTTAAATGATTTATATCAAGAAGAAATTGAAGAGTCTGACAAATTAATTGAAAGTATTCGTTCTGACTATGAAGAAAAATTAAAAAAATCAGAAGAATTAATATCAAAAATAAAAGAAGAAAAAAATGAACAACAGAAGGAATCAGAGGCTATGCTTTTACATTTAAGAAGTGAAAATATTGATGAAATTAATAAATTAAAAAATGATTTCGAAGAAGAAAAAAAATCTTATCTTAACGATATCAAAAAGTTAAATGATGATGTAAGGAAAATAAGGGAGGATTATGAAGACAAATTATATGAATTAGAAGAAAAAAATAAAAGGTTAAATCGTTCCTTGGAAGACTTAAAGAATAATGAAAAGAATACATTTGAAAACAATAATAATGAAATGAATCGTTTAAGAGAGAAGTATGAAGAAAGATTAGAAGAATCCGAAAAAACTATTGAAACAATTACGCGTGACTATAAAGAAAAATTAAAAAGATCAGAGGAAGAAATTCAAAATATTAAGAAAGAAAAAGAAGAAAAAGAAAAAGAATCTAACGATATTATAATACATCTTCGTAATGAAAATATTGAAGAAATAGATAAAATGAAGGAGGACTATGAAAAAGAAAAAACCACTCTTCTTAAAAATATTGATGAATTAGAAAAAGATATTCAAAAATTAAAGGATAATTATAATGATGAAGTATCATGCTTGAAAGAAAAAAATAAAAAATTAAATAATCATATTGAAGAAATTAAACAACAAAATAGTGATTCTTCTTCTTCTTATTCTCCATCTAATCCAAAAAGTTCTGAATATGATATGTTATTAAAAGAAAAAGATGATCTCTTAGATGAATTGGAACATGAACGTTTACAATCAAAGAAGTATAAAAAGGAAATTGAATCATTAAAAAAAAGTTTAAATAATGATAAACACCATTCTAATTTATCCTCTACTTCAAAACAAATCATTAATGAACGTCATGGAAGTTTAGGGTCTTCGGTAGAGGATGATGATTTAGACTTAATGATTAACATGGTAGAAACTGAAGATGAAAAAGAAGAAAAATCTGAAGGTAAAACCATTGAAAATAATGAAAAGAATAATAATGAGGATAAAAATAAACAAAATGAAGATAGTAAAGATAAAGAGGAATATGAAAGAATGAAATTGGAAATTCAAGATTTAAGAGATGAATTAGAAGAAATTAAGGTATTAAATAGTATGGACTTAGAGGATATAACACAAGAATTAGAAAATGCTAAACAAAAAGTTCATCATTTGGAAGAAAATAATCGTATTTTAGAAGATGAAAATAAACAAATATTTGAGAAGTATATGAAATTAGAAGATGATTATAATAGAATTTTAAATATTCATGATATAGATAAACCTTCCAGAAGAACAATTAATAGTTTTGGTATACCACCAGTAAGAAGAGAAAGTCGACCACAATATATAGATAGAAATGTTAATCGTTCTTCTTCATATAATGGTAGAAATCCACATTTAGAATCATCAAATACAAATTCATTTAATCCAGAAACATTAAGTGATCGTCAATTGAATATTTATACAGAAAATATTCCAAGGACACGTTCATTATCAGCCTATCCAAATAATATGAATTATGAAAGATACAATTCATTAGATCGACACAATCGTAATCCAAAACGTAATCCTACCAAACAAAGTAGTATATTGATGTTAAGTGATATTCTTGATGATGTCAGTGATTAAGGGAAATTTAATAAATAATAGAATAAAAATAAAAATAAGTCTTTTCAGTAATTGAAGTTAATATAGAATTTTTTAAATTACAAATATGCAGTTTATATATTTAAATATTAAAAAAAAAAAAAAAATTAGCAATTTATATAGAAATATATAATTAAATATCAGTAGTAAAGCAAATATAAATACAAATAAAATAAAATGAAATATATTATTACTAAATAACAATAATAACAATAATAATTTTAATAAGTAAATAAAATAAATAAAAATAAAATTATTATTATTAATTTTCAAAAAAAAAAAAAAATATTATTTGAAAAATAATAAGTATAATTAAAAATAAATAAATAATATATAAAATAAGTAAATAAATAAATAAAATATAAACAAACAAACAAACAAAAAAAAAAAAAAATAAAAATAATAATAATAATAATAATAATAATAATAATAATAATAATAATAATAATAAAAAATTACAAAAATAAAAATAAAAGTAAAAATAACAACAACAACAATAATAATAATAATAATAATAATAATAATAATAATAATAATAATAATAATAATAATAATAATAATAAAAATAAAAATAAAAATGAAAATAAAAATAAAAATGAAAATAAAAATAAAAATGAAAATAAAAATAAAAATGAAAATGAAAATAAAAATGAAAATGAAAATAAAAATTTAAAAATACTAAAAAAAAAACAAAAAAACAAAAAACAAAAAATAAAAAACAAAAAAACACTGAAAACTAAATTATATAATTTCTTTTACTATTAATATTTAAGTAATTATAATATATATATTATTTTTATTTATTTTAATAATTTAATAAATAATTTTGAAACTCTATTTTTTTTTTTTTTTTTTTTTTTTTTTTATTTCTATTTAATATTAATTACTTAATTACTATTGTTATTATTATTATTTTTTATTATTGTTATTGTTTTTATTTTTTATTGTTATAGTTATTGTATTATTTATTATTTTTTAATTTTTATTATTCATATTATTAAATTAAATTAATTTGTGTTGTAAATTGTATTTTGTTTTTTATTTATTTTTAATTATTATTTTTATTTTATATAAATATATATATATAATATTTAATACATATATATATATATATATTTTTAATATTGCTTGTTATTTTAATTATTATTTAAATATAAAATTTAACTTTTTTTTTTTTATTGCTAATAAATGTTTATATTATTATTATTAATATTATTATTAATTCATATATTTATTTATTTATTTATTGTTATTTTATTATATTCTATTACTTTGATTAAATTTTTCTTCTAAAAAAAAAAAAAAAAAAGAAAACGCATTAACATAATTATTTAATTTGTTTTTATTATATTGTTGATGTTAAAGAGAACAGAAAGAGTGGTAAAATTAAATTATCATTTTGATTAGATTCTGCTTCTAATAAACCTGTTAATATAACAAAAAGTACAAACTTTACCCACTTCAATAAGAAATTCATAAAAATTTCATATATTTAGATATAATTAAATATTTAAAATTTTTTAAATAAAAATTTATTGTAAATAATAAATTAAATATTATATTAGAATTTTTGGGGAAAAATATATATATATATATATCATTTTTATATTATTTATTTGTGAAATATACTTGGACAACGGTATATTCATAAGAGTAGAAGATGCTTGTTATAAAAATGAATAATATAATTGAGGCTATGAAACCACAAGTGCCTTCAACAGTTTTTTTAGATTTTGGCCAATGAGTTTTTCCATAACGATACCCAATAATTGAGGCCTTTTTAATTTATATATAAATCATTAAGAAAAAGGAAGAAAAAATATAATACATATATATATATATATATATATACATAATGAACATTTTATATAATATAATTATAAAATTGATGATAATAATTAATTATATTAATTAGTATATCTTTTAAAAAAAAAATGAAAAAAATGAAAAAAATGAAGCTTATATTTACCATAGTATCACCAATACCAAGTGCTAGAATACCCGAAACTCCTGGTATAATTTTAGAAGAAAGACTACCAAATATAATATTTATTACCATATATGAATAGAAATATAATTTTTATAATATTAATTAATTTTATGATTTTTTTAAAAATATTATATATATGTTATATATTAAGATGATTAAATTTCAAATTTATTTATTTATTTTACCTATTCAACCATACTGGCAAAGCACATCCAATAAGTAAATAAATATGAGAAAGAATTGCTGTACCAGTATCCTTTTGATCAATAAATGTTGTCATAAATTTATGTATTATTTCTCCAAGAGGATAAAGTTTAAAGAAACGAATAACTTCTGCCATAATCATACCACTAAATGCAACTGAAAAACTGAGGAACATGAAATCTCTCTATCATTTATATATTTAAATTATTATTATTATTATCGCAATAAATTGGGATTTGATTATAACATAATAATAAAACTAATAAATAAATAAATAAATATTTAGAGAAAACTTACATCAATTAAATAACCAGGGAAAAACATTAATACTGATAGCATATGATAAAATTTTCTTTTGTTATTAAGATCAGAAAGCGTTTTTGTTTTTCCCATTAACCAATTAAATGCAATTACTATTGTACTAAGAAGACACAACCACCAACATACTAAAAATAATCTTCTCGTTACAAATACATATTTTATAACCCTAATAATAATAATATTGTTATTATTATTAATTATTAAATATAAATATTAATAGATTTTATATTTAAAATAAAATAAAATAAAATAAAATAAAATAAAATAAAATAAAATAAAATAAAATAAAATAAAATAAAATAAAATAAAATAAAATAAAATAAAATAAAATAAAATAAAATAAAATAAAATAAAATAAAATAAAATAAAATAAAATAAAATAAAATAAAATAAAATAAAATAAAATAAAATAAAATAAAATAAAATAAAATAAAATAAAATAAAATAAAATAAAATAAAATAAAATAAAATAAAATAAAATAAAATAAAATAAAATAAAATAAAATAAAATAAAATAAAATAAAATAAAATAAAATAAAATAAAATAAAATAAAATAAAATAAAATAAAATAAAATAAAATAAAATAAAATAAAATAAAATAAAATAAATAAAATAAAATAAAATAAAATAAAATAAAATAAAATAAAATAAAATAAAATAAAATAAAATAAAATAAAATAAAATAAAATAAAATAAAATAAAATAAAATAAAATAAAATAAAATAAAATAAAATAAAATAAATAAAATAAAATAAAATAAAATAAATAAAATAAAATAAAATAAAATAAAATAAAATAAAATAAAATAAAATAAAATAAAATAAAATAAAATAAAATAAAATAAAATAAAATAAAATAAAATAAAATAAAATAAAATAAAATAAAATAAAATAAAATAAATAAATAAAATAAAATAAAATAAAATAAAATAAAATAAAATAAAATAAAATAAAATAAAATAAAATAAAATAAAATAAAATAAAATAAAATAAAATAAATAAAATATAAATAAATAAAATAAATAAATAAATATAGTAGAATATGAATATAAAGTACAAATTGAATAAAATAAAATAAAATAAAATAAAATAAAATAAAAAATAAAAAAAAAAATAAAAAAAAAAAAAATAAAAATAAAAATAAAAATAAAAATAAAAATAAAAATAAAAATAAAAATAAAAATAAAAATAAAAATAAAAATAAAAATAAAAATAAAAATAAAAATAAAAATAAAAATAAAAATAAAAATAAAAATAAAAATAAAAATAAAAATAAAAATAAAAATAAAAAAAAAAATAAAAAAAATTAAAAAAAAAAAAAAAAACATAAAGTAAAATACTTACCAAATAAATGGATTTTGATGAATGATATGCGTAGAATATGGCATTAAACATGTTAAAATTAAAATAATTAAACCAGCCCAACTATAAATGGAATATTTTTGATATAATATTCTATATTGTTCTCTATCCTCAGAAAGATAATGCTTATCATTCTTCTTATTATAACAACTAAGAACTTTTTGGAATAATGGTATTAAGATAAAATAAGTAAGAATAGAACCAACAATTAAAACTTCTAGCATAGAAAAGATATCAGAACGTTCAAAATTAAAAATACTTGGATGTTTAACTAAATTCAACTTTATATACAATAGTTGTTAAATATTTTTTTTTTTTTTTTTTTTTTTTTTTTTTTTTTTTTTTTTTATTATTGATTATCAATAAATTATACATTATAAATTATTATTATTATTTTTAAATAATAATAATAATAATAATAATAATAATAATAATAAATAATTGATTAATATGTTAATTATTTCTTTTCAATAATATTATTTATATGCTTATTTTATTTTATTTTATTTCATACCTTTGATGTACAATATATCATAGATTCATTAATTAAAAGTGTAAAGCCTTGAGCGACAATTGAACCTTCACTAAGAGTGAAACTTCCTTTAATATCTACAATTAAGAAATAATAGTCTACAGCACAAATAAGACAAGGAATAACATAATATAATCTCGATATACCTTTTTTATTTTATTTTATTTTGTTTTATTTTTTTTTTTTTATTTTTTTTTTTAATATATATTTTGTTTTAATTTTTTGTTTTATATTATTTCGTTTTATTTTTCATTATGTTTTAGTATTATAAGAATTTGATTATATATTAATAATAAGTATTGGATATAAATGATATAATATATATTAACATAAAAAATATATAATTAAAATAAATAAAGAAAGAAGAAATTATTATAGGTATTTAATATTAATTAATTATTTAAATATATTAAATTTTAAAATTTTATTCTATTTTTTATTATTTTTTTTTTCTTAATGTAATATACCTGAATATTCCGCACAATTAGATATAATAAAATAAAGGATTGCTATAGAAATAATACCAACTACAGTTCTATATATATTAGAATATACTCTTATAATAATGTTTAATATCCAATAACTATATGAAAATAAAATAGTTAAGTTTACACAATAAAATAAATATCCTTTTGTTTTTAATTTTTTAAATGTTGAAATTTCCATATTAAAATAAAATATATTTATAGATATGATATACGGATTAGTAAGAATAAGTAAAAATATTCAATTTTCTATAATAATTAAATAATAATAATAATAATAATAATAATAATAATAATAATAATAATAATAATAATAATAATAATAATAATAATAATAATAATAATAATAATAATAATAATAATAATAATAATAATAGTAATACTTCTTATTATATTAATTTGATATGTATAAAAATATATATATATAAATATATACTTACTGAAATTAGTTGCATTTGCAATTTCCATTTGCGATATAAGTAATGCAATTAATACTGATAGTACAGTATTAACACCACATGTAATACCTCTTTCTTTTTCATTTCTGATTATCCATTACCAATATTTTTTACATGATATATCTAATTAATAATTATCTTATATTAGTATTATTTTATAAATATACAATACTTTACCGAGTATATTTTATAAAACGTGTATTATATATTCTATTTAATATTCCAGTGGTTTCACATGTGTTTAATAATATCAATAAAAATAATAGAACTTTTAAATTAAATTTATAAAAGTATATATAATAGAAAAATGTAAATATATTTTTGAATACTCTTATATATATAATATATATTTATTATTCCTTGATATTAATATTATAATATTTAAATAATAATATTGAACAATTATATATATATCATTATAAATTACTGTAAATATAAATAGGAATATCTGAATTTATATCGGTTATCCAAAGTTTATATGACAAGTAAATAAGATTAATATTAAATATTAATATTTCATATATCAACATTTTTATTATGTTATTTGAATATATATATATATATATATATATTTTTTTTTTTATTTTAGTATTATTTTCTATTATTCTTTATTGATATAAATATATTTATTTATTTATTTATTTAATAAAAGGACTTATTTATTATTGTTCCTTTTATTATTATTATTATTTTTTATTTTATTTCTATTTTTATTTTTTGTTAATATTATTTTAAGCTTTTTTTTTCTTTAATTGCTTATAAATTTATCTCTCAAGATTAATATTATTTATTTTTAGTTTATGGATTGTATATTTTATATTTTATATTTAATATATTTATATATAATATATAACAATAATACAGAAAATTTTTTCTTTATTAAATTTTATATATTAAATCATTATATACCTAAACTTACCCATAAATTACATAAATATATACATAAATACAAACATAAATTCATATGTTTTGCATAAATAATTAGATATGAATACATTTAATTATTATTACATTTATAATTTATTTATTAATTAATAAATTATTTATTTTATATAAATATTCATTTATTTATTAATTATTCAAGTATAAAATTTATTTAAAAAACTATTATTTATTTATTTAATAGATCTATTTTTTTTTTATTTATTCAAAATATTTTAAGTTTTTTTTAATACTATTTTAAATGTATTTTAAATTTTTAATTTATTTGTAGCTATTATTTAAAAATGAACCTCTTTATTATATATATATTCGTTAATATTTATGTAATTTCTACAAATAATAATAATATATAATAAAGTTTATTATTTTCATATTAAATTTTATTACAATATAAATGTATTTAAATAAATAAATAAAATAATAAAAAAACAAGTTATTTTGATATATATTTAATATATTACATAAATTATTATATAATAATATAAAATATATTGTACAACAAATTATTAACTCAATAAAATTGATTTAATTCAATTAAAAAGTTTTTATTCTATAGAATACTGTATTTTAATATGAACCTAAATTTATTTAATATTTAAGATTTAAATATATTATTTAAAATAAAATCAATATACTTTCAATATATGATCAAATTGTTATGTCACACAATTTAAAAATATAAGATATATATTATAAATTAAATATTATATATTAATTTTATATTATTATATATTATTATATATATATAACTAATAATATTAAAATATTTTTGAAGGAAAATTTCACAATAAAAAATCAGCTTGCTTTCTGGTTAAAAGCCGGAAAAGTTTGATTAATAATTAATTAAATATTAAAAAATATATCATAAAATAGTTTTTATATAAATAAATATTAATTATTATATAATATATATTAAATATTATCTAATTTTATTTTTTTTTGTATAAATATTTTTATTAAAAATATATAAAGTGAAGATTATAATTTATAATTTGTGATTATAATCAATACTAATATCTAATAATAAATTGAAGTTGGATAAAAAGAAAGAAAAAATATTAAATTTGAAATAACATAATGTATAAAAAATAAACAATAAAAAATAAATAAATAAAATAAAACAAATATATAGTAAAATAACAATAAAGTAGAAAAGAATAAATAATATAAATTAATAAAAAATTGTAATATAAATCATTAAACAAGTAGGTATTTTTGATTATTTGAGCAAATTAGTATTAAATAATTATAGTATTTATCTTTTTTTTTTCTTTCTTTTGTACCAATCATTCTTTTATTGTAAAACAATCAATCAAAATATACAAATCATAATATACTAAATTAAAATATAAAAATAACAAATAACAAATAAC
>JACVTC010000079.1:200000-265000 GCA_016946835.1 Neocallimastix lanati (nom. inval.) | reverse complement strand
GGCGTAATTTAATATTCATTTTTTTTATCCTTTAGTATTTTTGAATAATACAAGCACAAGCACATAATATATATTTATTAAAAAGTTTTTTTCTAAAAGTGTCATATAAAATTAATATTTTAACTGCCTTAAATTATTTATTGTAATGTAATAAATAGATAATAATAATTTTTTCAATATTGTAATAGCATCATCTAAGAAATGAATATATATATATGTTTTAAATTAACTTTTTTTTTTTTTATTTTTCATTATAAATATTTATTTAACATTTAAATATTTTAGTATTATATATATATTTACATTTATATATTATAATGTACTAAAAATAAAACTGTTTATTATTTCTTTTTCAGTTGTTGATTGTATTATTATAGAATATACCATAAATTTATACCAAAAAATTTAAATATTTTTTAATTAAATTGTGTAACTTTAGCATTTTAAAATTATTAAAGTTAATATTACAAAAAAAAAAACAAATCATTATGATAAAGTACGAAGTTCAGGTTCGGTTCTTTTAAGGTTTGTCCTTTAAATGGGGAATATAATTTATATGTTTTATAAAAATTATTTTATTTAAATTTTATTTATTTAGAAGAATGGACATTTACTTATCATTATTTAAAATGTAAACTAACATTTATTCCTAAAATTAATATTTATTTTCATATTTTGATCTCAAGAATTACTATAATCTATTATTTATTATTCTTGGACAGAGAAATAAAACTATTTCTAAGTATTTTTCTCTTTTATATTTATTTACTATAATAAAGTTTTCCTATATTAAAGTATAAATATTAATTTACTTTCAATTAATTATTAAATTAAATAATAAAAACATATAAATTAATTTCTAATATAAATACAATAAAAACTAGATAAATACATAAATTTATGCTTTTACTACATTTCTTAATTAACATAAATTTATTATTAATTAGAGTTTTTATTTCTATTTCATATCAATTAATATATTTTTTAATTAAAATAAAAAATTATTAATTTTTTTATTGAAATTATTATTAATATGTTAGTATTGTACCTTAAAATGATATAAAAATGGAAAAATATCTTTTCTTTTTTTGCAAAAAAAAAAAAAATAAAAAAATCTTAACAAATAAAATAATATATAAAAATTCATGTATAATTAAAGAAAAAAAAAAAAAAAAACAAAAGAAAAAAAAACAATTATTATATATTAATTAATCATATATATATATATAAATATCTTGCTAAAAATAAATAAATTTCAATAATACTACTTTTAACTAGATATATTTCACAATATTAAAAATTATTATAACTATTTAATATTTTGATTTAAAATTTATTAAATATTTTTTTTTTAAGAAGTTTACATTTCATATAAAATATTTAAAACATTAAGAATTAGTACAATGGAAAAACAATTAAATATCTTAATTATTGGTTTAGGTGTCATTGGAACTACCTATGGATATATATTTTCAAAAGCAGGTCATAATGTTGAATATTATATCAGAAAAACAAGTAAAAATTATAATATTAATAAATTGAATGTTGAATTATTGGATGGTAGGTTTAAATCGAAGGGTCAACAAAGCCAAGATACCTATACCATAAATAAAGCAAGTCAAAAAGAATATGATTTTATTTTTGTTGCTATTCCATCAGGTAATATTGAAAGTGTTAATGAAGTTCTTAATAATGAAAAAATTACAGGAACCATAATTTTAGCCTGTGGTATATGGGAAAAACATGATTATGTAAATAATCTTATGGCAAAAAAAGATTATATCTTAGGATATCCTGTTGCAGGTGGTAACATAGATAATAATACACTGAATTGTTGTGTTTTTGATCATTTTATGCTTGAAAGTAAGGATAAATCTCACATAAATAATTATGATGATTTACTTCAACTTTTTTCAAGTTGTTCCATAAAATTAGAACATCCATATGATATGTTAGAATGGATATGGCTACATATGGCCATTAATGCTGGTGTTGTTTCAGTTGCTGGTAAATATGGGGATATTAATAATGTGTCAGAATCTGCTGAAAATTTGATGAATTCAACTAAAAAGTTATCTGAAGCTGTAAAATCTATAAGAGAAACTTCAAAAATTGTTGAATCTCGGGGTGTCATATTAAAACGATATAATAATGAATTAATTGCCTATAAATTACCAACTATTATTTCTTCGCCTATTATGAAAAGAATGTTTGCTACCAATATTTTGACAAGAAAAATCATGACATTACATAGTAATTTACAAGATTTATTTTTCGTTTGTCGATGTGTTTATGAAGAAGGAAAAAAAAATAATGTATCCGCGCCTATCTTTTATGAAAATTATGAAAAATTACAAACTCATTTTAATGAAGATTAAAAAAAATAATTTTTTTTTAACTAAAAATAAAAAAAGAATATACCTAATTTTAAAATTAATAAAAAATTTTAAAATTAGGTATATTCTTTTATTAAAAATTACAATCTCATTTTAATGAAGATTAAAAAAAAAATTTTTTTTTTTTTTTTTTTTTTTTTTTTCACTAATAACATAAAAGAATATATAAAATATCAATTTAACATATTAATAATATATACATTAAATATCAAATTAAAAATATCTTAACAACAAAAATTATATATATTAATAATACAAAATAAATTATATAATTAAAATCATTTTATTATTAATACTTTAAATAATATACTTTAAATTTTTTTTATTTTTATTGTATAAAGTTATTGTGTATTGATTAAATTTTAAACACAATATAAATTATATAATTAAAATCATTTTATTATTAATACTTTAAATAATATACTTTAAATTTTTTTTATTTTTATTGTATAAAGTTATTGTGTTTAAAATTTAATCAATACACAATAACTTTATACAATAAAAATAAAAATTTAAACTTTTTTTTTTTTTTTATGTATTATAATAAATTATAGAAAATAGTTATTCATTCATTTTTTTTTTTTTAATTCTTGATGTATTCATTATATATTCATTTCATTTTTTTTTTTTTTTATTTTGATGATTGATATCTTTCTATCTATATTAAAACCTTTTTTTTTATTATTATAGACAGTAAACTTAATTATATTATGTTTATATCATTATTAAAAAAAAACAATGATATTAAGTTTTTTAATAATGATATAAACATAATATAATTAAGTCAAAAATAAATACTCTTTAAAAATTTAACAGAAATAAAGAAACCCAATTTTTTTTTTTTTTTTTTTTTTAAAGTATTAACATTAGTTATACATTTTTTCATTTTTTCATGTAAATTATTGTTTATAATTAAAGGTTATATATTTTATAAATATATATTTATATATGAATTAATGTATCTTTATTGTTATATTTCATGTAAGAGAGATTAATTCCGTTCATTTCCTGTAGTTTTAACCTTTTATTATAGTATCTCAAAATGATATTTTTGGCGCATCTTTTCTTATAATATATTTTCAAAATATTAATTTCATTAAAATAAAAAGGAATAAGAATTTTAATGAAATTAATATTTTGAAAATGTATGTATTATAAGTGTAATAAGTGTTATCGATGATTCAACAAATATAAAATGTAATCAAAGCTTCAGTTAAAGTTCTGCTAATTGAATATCAATTAAATCAAAAAAAAAAAAAAAAAAAAAAAAAAAAGAGAGAAGAAAAAAAAAATACTATTTAATTAGAAATTCATACTATTGATCTTTATACTAATATTTTTTTTTTTTTATTAAAAGTGTACACTGTTTTGTGCTGCAAAAAAAAAAGTAAACTAAAATTAATTATACTAAAAATAATATTTTTAAACAAAATGCAATTTAAAATCATATAAATAATTAAAAATTAATAATAAATAAATAACATTATAAATAAATTTCATACATTATTATTATTATTAATTATTAAAATAAAATTTTAAATATTTTATTTTATAATATAAATTTAAAGTACAGAAAAATTTTATTATAAAATTTTAATAAAAAATTAATAATAATAATAATAATAATAATAATAAAAAATTAATAATAATAATAATAATAATAATAATAATAATAATAATAATGATAATAATAATAATAATGATAATAATAATAATAATAATAAATATTTTATTTTATAATATAAATTTAAAGTACAGAAAAATTTTATTATAAAATTTTAATAAAAAATTAATAATAATAATAATAATAATAATAATAATAATAATAATAATAATAATGATAATAATAATAATAATAATGATAATAATAATAATAATAATAATAATAAAGTAACAAAATAAGATAAAATAAAAAGTTTTATAATTATTAAAATAATAACTTTTAATTAATATTAAATTTGGTAATAATAAATAGGTTAAGCATAATATTAAAAATTAAAAAAATCAATTAATATTAAATGTGATATTTATAGAAATAATATATATACAAAATGATAATATGGTAATATTAAATTATTTTTAGAAAATAATAATAATAATATTATTATTATTAATTACAGTAAAATATACATTAACAAAAAATAAAATATTAAACTATTATATAATAATATTATTAATAAATATATTAAATATTAAAGTTGTATTTTTAAAAATTTAATACAATTAAATAACTAAAATATACTAAATTTTATATTTAATAGTATAGTATAGTAATTTTTTTTAATTGGTAATGTTTATATTGGTTATCTATGTTAAAAATGTTCAAGTAATAATGCTTATAATCGAATAGAGAACTTAACATATTGGATATATATATTAAATATATATAGCTAATATATATTTAGGAATATTATATAATTAAAGGGTAAGAAAAATTAATAAAGAGTGAAATTTAAACAAACCAAATTTTGAAAAAAAAAAAAAAAAAAAAAAAAAAAAAAGGATAAAAAAATATTTAAATTGTTAGTATTATTCCTATTTATAAATTTTAATTTTTATATTTTATAGATAAATTAAAAATATTAAAAAAGAAAAAGAAAAAGAAAAATCTTATTTACAGAAAATTTTGGTATTATATTATTAATAAAAATTATAAAACAATGCTTAAACTACAGTTTAAATAATATATCTCTATAAATAGAATTATAAATAATATAGTCTTCCAGATGTAATTTAAATATACTATGATTTCTATAAATAATTCATCTAATATTAATCTTAAAATTTTATTTATATAAAATCCATATAATATTTGTTTTAATTTTTTTTTTCTATTTATTTATTTATCTGTCATTTTATTTATATAAATAAAATTTATTATTAATAAAATTAAAAATAAATAATTGATTACCATTATACTATAATAATATTTAAAATATGCTAAATGAAAAAACAAAAAAAGAAATCAATTGTAATTCATTTTTACAATTTTTATAATTTTATTGGTAATATAAGAGAAATGATACTTTAAATTAATAAAATGATAATAAATATCATAAATGAATATTTAATGAAATATATAAAGCTATCAATTAGAACAATAATAAGCAGTGCTTAATCTCATCTAATAGAATTTTCTTTGGCAAATAATATAAATTATATAATTAGATTAAAAAATACAATTAATTAATAATATTAAAAAATGAAATTAATAAAATATAGAAATTTCAAATATTATATTAAATTGATAGTTTAAAACAATTATAATAATAATAATTTATTTTATTTTTTTTTTTTTAACTGTAATTATTATAGTTTAATAGTATTTATGATTTTATTTTTATATTTTATTTTATTTTTTATTTTATTTTTATTTTTATTTTTATAATTTCTTAAATTGATAGAGTAATAACAACCAACAATACTTAAATATTAATTTTTTAACTATAATTATTATAGTTTAATAGTATTTATGATTTTATTTTTTATATTATTTTATTTTTGTTTTTATAATTTTTTCTATATTCATTTCTATTAATGTAATAATTTTAAATTAGTCTTACTATAATATAAATTTTAATATCAAATTAATTTTCTATATCAATATAAATAATAAAAATTTTTTTTAAAAAAAAAAATTTAATTATCACCATAATTAGTAATTTTTTTAATTAAAATTTAAAAATAAATTATTTTTATTAATAATATAAATTAAATTATAACAATAATTAATTATAAAATTTTATTTAGCTGATTTTTTTAATCGCTATTATTATTGTATATATAATATATTTCTATATAAAATAAAGAACTATAAATAAAATAAAATTCATAATTCATAGTGTTTTAAATAAAAAAAAAATTTTTTTTATTAATATAATAAAAAGTATATATAAAATAAAACATGAAAGAAACATAATAATATGTAGCTAAGTTGGATTAAAACTTCATATAATACTATTTTATAAATTATAAATATTAACAAAATTTTTTAAAATATATAATAAATTAAAATTATTAAAATAATATTACTAATATAGCAATAAAAAAATTTTTTTTTTAAATTGCAAATGCTAAATTTTAAATTTTAAATTTTTTTTTAAACTTTAAAGTTTATTTAATTTTAAATAAAACTAACAAAAATAAAAATGAAAAATATAAATATAAATAAAAAAAAATAGAAATGAATAATGATATGAATAATAAATAACAAATAACAAATAACGAATAATGAATAATGAATAATGAATAATGAATAATAATAATAAGTATTTTAATGAAAATTGATTAATTTAAAAATTATATAATGAAATTCAAATAATCATTAGAATTTTTTTAAAATGATATAATCACCTATTATAATCTTTCAATTTTGTCTTAAAGTTAAATAAATATATATATTTATTAATTATTTACTAATTATAAAATAATTTCAGAATACATAAAATATGACTAAAATTTAATATTTCATTAAAAAATATATATCATATAAAAATTTAAAAATATGTTTTTAATATTATTAAATTAATAAAATTATATATTTGTTAAATAAAAAAAATATATACCATTTTCAATTTAATAATATTGGTAATATATTTAATAATTAATTATTAGTAATATTATCATTTGATTATTATCATTATTATTTTTTTATAGTATAGACTTTATTTTTCATTTTATAAATAAATAAATAAATAAATAATTAGATAATAATAATAATAATAATAAAAATTATTACTGATACACATGGTAATATGCATTAAATCATTTAATTAATTTTTCATGGTATAATTATAAATAGCAGCAAGCCAAACTTTAAATATATTATGGAGCCATGACAATTTATTATTATACTACAATAATGTATTTGTTTTTAACTTAATTTATTATGATAATAATAATATTATTATTATAAATTAATAATAATTATATTGAGATTGAAACTATTTATTATTATTTCCAAGTTTAAATACTAAAAACAAATAATATAATCATTTACTTATATTTATTAAGTTCATGATTATTAGGCTTTTTACACTTATTATTGTTATTGAGAATTGTGATTTATTATAATAATTAATTTTCAGCAATATGTTAATTTAATAAATCTTAATACTTATATCTTGATAAAATTAAATATAAAATAATAATAATAATAATAATAAATAATAATAATAATAATTAAAATTTCATATACTTTTTTTTAATCAATTTTTTTATATCTTTAAATTCTATATTATATATGTTTAAAATTTTATTTTTTAACATATATATTATATTATATATAAACTTTAAAAAATTTAACCTTCCCAAAATTTTTGAATTAATGTTAATATACTTTAGTATATATAATATTTTAACACATACAAAAAAAAATAAAATAAAAAACTCTTAAATTTATTTTTTATTTGTAATATTATATTTTAATATTTATTGCTTATTTTGTTAAAAAATATATACAATTTTAAAAATTTTATTATTATTAAATTAATTATATATATATCCAGTTTAATTAATATTTATAAATATTTTTTTTTTTGAAATGGGTATTTTGTTATAACGAGTTATAACTATTATTTCAAATTTAATTAAAATATGAGTTATTAAAACTAATTATGATTAAAACTATATATGGTATTTTTTTTCCATTAAAAATTATTATTTTTTTAGAAGCATTTCATTATTCTATAATTACTTCTAAGGATTGAATGTTATTTATAATTCCTTGACATAAAGTTCCATCTAATTTACCAATTTCTAAAATTTTACTATTATCCCCAGTGTATATATAATACAACACTACAGCAAAGGCATCAAGAGATGGAACTTCAATTTCAATTATCTCTTCTTTATTATTCTTTATTTCTTTAAAAAGTTTAAAGAATTGGAATGATTGTAAAGAAAGAATCATTGGATGAACCCAAAATTCTTTATAATTTTCAGTTCCAGTTTCATACACGCGAAGAGGTAAAGCATCTTTAGTTCTTTTGTTAATTACTTTGTTACCAATTTTATGTAACTTTTGAATGTAGTATTGATATGGTACAATTTCATCATTGATTTTAATTCCTTGATCTATAATATTCATGAAAGAAATCCTTAAAACATCTTCTTCACTAATAATATTTGTACTTTCAATTGGAGAACATAAAGTATCTTCTCCTTTAATATCTTTCTCTTGAATATTACATATTAATGGTTCAATTTCCAAATTTCTATCACAATGACGTGAAGGTGATAATGGTGGAGAAGGTAAATGACCATAAGACTCAATAGGAGTGTTACACATTTTTTCTAATATTTATTTATATAATATATTTAATATGATTTAATATTAATATTTTGAAATAACAATCTCCTTTTTTTAGTTTTCGTTTTTAATTTTTTTTATTAATAGTTTATTTGTATTATTATTAATTTTATAATAAACTAAAAGAAAATTAAATTTCAAAAGAAGAAATTTTTGTTGTTTTTATACTTTTTTTTTTTATTCCAATACTAATAAATAGTATTGAATCATCTTATAATAATTAAAAAAATTAAATAATTAAACAAATAAAAAAAAATTAATAATATACTAATATAAAATATATTATTTATTAAAAAATATATATACAATATATTATAATAAATTACAATATATTATATATATATATATTTAAGCAAAAATTAACTATACAAATATATAGTCAAGTTTTGCTTTTAATTATTTCAAAATTAATAAATTTTTATATTAAATTAACTTTTTATCTATTTTTATATAGCCAATATATTAAAATTGAAAGAAAGATAATATTACTATAAAATGGTTACATATCGCAAATATATTAAATTATATTGAGAATTAATATTATAATAACTATTGTTTAAGAAAGTATCGTTTAATAATGCATATATTTATAAAATATAAATAAAAGTTTATATTAAAATATATTCAAAATAATAAATTAAATTAATTCAATTTTTTTTATATTGGAGCTTATGCTAAAAATAAGATATATAATATTTTCAAAGTTTTTTTTTATAAATAATTAATTTTACTTTTTACTATTTATAATTGAATAATACTAATATCCAACACTTTGTAATATGTGGAATAATAAATAATAATAATATATATTAAAAAATATTAATATTATAATTATAGATAATGTAAAATGAATATTAAATAAAAAGTAATAGCTCTAATATATTTTTAATAATAAATAGTGTTGAATAAAAAAAAAAAACCTTTTTTTTTTTTTTTTTTTTTAATTTTAATAAATCTTAAATAATATTAAACTTAAATGTTAATATTAAATAGAAGAAAGAATTATTCTAATTATTATTATTATTATTATTATATTTTTTTTCCATAATAAGAATAACAAATCTTTCCCATCCCTTTCATTTGTATATGAATAATAATATTAATAATAAAAAAAAAAACTTTTTAAATGAATTGTTTTGAAGTTTTTAAAACAATAAAAATGTTAATATATAATTTAATTTTGTAAAAAAAAAAAAAAAAAAAAATGAATTTTACAATATATTTTAACATATTTTATTATTATATTATTACATATAAAAGTCATAATAATTGGATTATTCCATTGTTTTTACAAAAAAAAAAATAAAATAAACTATATTTTATTTTGTTTTTATTTTTTTTTTTTGTTTTATTAGCTTATAATTTTTATTATAATACATGAAAGATTTGTTTTATTCAGTATTAATAATTATTATTGTTTTAGAATAATAACTTTATATGAATAAACTATTTATGTTTAAGAATAATCATGAATAAAAAATAACTTTTTTTTTTTACTGTCACTATTTTTAAAATTATTATTATTATTATTATTATTATTATATCAATAGAAATTAAATTTTATTTTTAAAAAAAATTTTTTTGGTCTAGACTTTTTTTTTTTTTTTTAAAAAAGAAATAATTAAAAAATTAAACTTTAATATATAAAATTTCAATATATTATGATAAAAAATAATTAAAATATTACAAAATATTAAAAATTAGTATTATATATAATATTAAAAAAAATTAATTCATAATTGAAGCAACAAATAATAAAGAATTAATAAAAATATTTTAAATTATTTTGGCATTACTATTTATATTACTGAAAAAAAAAAAGCAATAATTAATACTTTATATTTTAATAATAATAAATTATTATATTTTAATAATATAATAATAAATCAATACTAAATTAATATTTTAGTAATAATATAGTAAATAAATACTTCAACGTTATAGTAATATTAAATAATAAATATAAAGTTGTTTTATATAAGGTATAATACAACGAGATTGTTTAAATTTTTTCTATGATAATATTACTAATAACCAAAATAAAATATAAAACTATCCACTTTTTTTTTTTTATTATAGCATAATTTTAAATTTTAAAAAATAAAATAAATATGTATTGTTCATTTTTTATATAAATTATACATTTTATAAAATAAAATTAAAATTCTAATAATATATAACATTAATTAAAGAAAATTTATATTGTTTTAACAAAGTTTATTTTTTCAAATAATTCAAAGTTGTTAATTATATTAATATTATTTGGGAAAAAAAAAATTTTTAAGAAAAATAAATCTAATTGTTCTAGACCATGATTCTAAGAAAAAAAAAATTTTTTTTTTATAATTATTTTTAATATTGATAATACTAATTATTAATTAATTAAAAGATGAGTATCATAATACTAATATTTTAAAAAAAAAAAAAAAAAAAAAAAAAAAAACATTAAAATTATTTTGTCTAGATTTAAAGTCGATAAACTCAAAAACACAAAAATTTAAATTGAAAAATAAATAAATATTATTATTTAAAATTTTAAACTTTAATTTATAATCTCTATAAATAATACTAATTAATTATTTATTTATAACTTAAGTAAACATTTAATGAAGAGCAAATAACATTTTAAATAAAAAAAAAATTAATTTATATAAATAAGTATTTTTTTTTTTTAATAAATAAAATAAAAAATTTTCAAATAATATATTTATTTTATATTTAAATAATATTCTTATTGCAATAATATAAAAATATATTAAAAATTAAAATTATAAATAAATAAAAAAAATTATTGGTTAAACAAATAAATAGTAAAACTAGAATACTTTTTTTAGCTTAAAAATAATATATAAAATAAAGTTTAAAAAATATTTTCCATATTTTTTTAATTATTATTATTAAATAATAATATTAAATAATAATAATAATAATAATAATAATAATAATAATAATAATAATAATAATAATAATAATAATAATAATAATAATAATAATAATAATAATAATAATAAAGGGGAATGTAAAAAAAAAAAAATAAAATAAAAAAAATACAGAAAAAAAATTTATTTAAATAAAGTTATTATTTCTAATTCATTGTTTTTTTTTTCTATTTTTATTTTTTAAAAATTAATATAAAAATATTAAATAATAAAAAAAAAAATATATTATCTTGCTTTAATTGGGACAAATAATACAATAGCAAAGAGAATAAATCATTGATAGTAAATTGTAATACCAATATAATTTTTTGAGTTTTCTAATTTTTTTTTATTTTTTTTTAAAATATAATCTTTCTTATAGTATATTTTCATTGAATTAATAATCCATCTGACTGATTATAATATTAATAGTGAAAATGAATAACATAATTAATTAAATTAAGAATTCTATTCCTTACTATAATTAATTACTTATGTATATACATTATTATCTAGATTATATATATTATATAAATTTAAACTACAATAAATTAGATGATTATATATATAATTAAAATAATAATAAAAATTTAATATTACATATAATATATAACAATATAAAAATTTTTTAAAATTTTTTTTCAAAAAAAAAAAATAAATATAAATTTTTATTTTTAAAATTTAATAATATGAAAATTTCTCTTTGAGGTAAAGTGTTTTATATCATTTTGTATTTAAAATAAATATAACAATAATTATTATAAATTGTTAGTTAATATTTAATATTACAATGATACAATTTTATATAATACTATATAGAAGTAATTTTTTTATTCGTAAATGAAATATAATATCATTTATTAAATAAAATTATTGTAATTATACTATAAATTAATATGCAGACATGATAATAATTGTTTATTAATTAACTATCTATGATCATTGTTATTATTATCTTACAATATTTATCACCAAATCAAATATTGCAATTTCATATTATTACTCATGGGAACTGGATTGAAAAAAAATTCTTATGTTTTTATTAATTTATACTATTATTCAATAAAAATTTATATATGTTTTTATTTATTTATAATATTATTCAATAAAAATTTATATATAGTTTAGAGTTAGGTAATTAACTACGCAATTAATAAATTTCTATTATACAACATTTTTTATTATGTAATATTATATTAAATTTATCTTTCAATTTTATTTGTCCCAAATTTCAAAAATAATAAATATAAATAAAGTTTTTAATTTATTGTAGTAAATGATTAATAAATAGTAATATTAAAAGCGGTATAATTTATACTTTTTATAATCCAAACAAATAAAATTAACATAAAAAGGAAATTATAATATTATTAATTATAAATTTAATCAAAGCCAATATTTCTTTTAATAAGAAAATAACAAAACAGCAAAAAAAAAAAAAAAAAAAAAAAAAATAAAAAAGAAAACTAATTGTATTTAATATAAGTCATAATTTTTTCTATTAAAAAACTATCATCATTATAATAACAAAACAAAAACAAAAACAAAAAAGAAATTCAAATAAAATTATATCATATAGAACATTATTATATTTACCTATATATTTAATTAATATAAAATAAATAAATTTGAAAGAAATAGATTTTTAATGTTTTTACTTACCCTTACTTAATATAATCTATGAACATTTTAATATAATAAAAGTTTGATGATTATGAAATTTGTTATATTAATAGCTTTATTAATTTATTTAGAAATAAGCATTACGTACTAATCAGTTCTTTTTTTTTTTTTTTTTTTTTTTTTTAAAAGTTTCTTATTATATAATTGTTAGTATTATATTTTTATTTTATAAATGGCAAGTCAATAAAATCTAGTATAATATTTTTTTTTATAAAAACTTGAAATATATATCTTATTAATAATATTATTACAATGATCTTCATAAACTTTATTTTATATCTATTTTTAAAAAAATGTAATTCTATTCTGCTTGTAATATTAAAGAGTAAATTATTGTTTCTAAATACATATTTAAAATTATATTTTTTTTTTAAAAAAAAAAATTTAAAATTTAAAATTAAATACAAAGTTTCAGGAACACTTGAATTCTATTATTTATTTGATTAAAAAATTTCATAATTAATGTATATCAACTTTTTTTTTTTTTTTAAAACAAAAAAATCTATTTTATATTAAATAATTTAAAAATATTCATTTATTCATTATCAAAAAAAAAAAAAAAAGAAAAAAACTCTTTCTAATATAAATCTGAAAAATGAGTAATTTTAAGTATTAATATTAAATTATAATATTTTTTAAACAGATATTTTAATTCTATAAAAATCTAGTATTTTTCTTCTTTTTGTTCTTTTATGAATCAATTATAATTTATTAATATATTTTATAATATATACATTTCAATTATAGTTGTAATGTATAGCAATTTTAATTGAATCAAATAAATATATATCATATATTTTTTTTATATTTTGAATTAATAAAACCAAAAGCTTGGTTCTGTATAATAATATATAATTATTTATATTTTATTTTGTATTAAAAAATTATACCTTTAAAAATTATATATTATAGAATATTTATTAATATGTAATGGAATACATAATTTAATTAAATATAAAATAATGGAATTTTTTGTGATATAGTAATATAATATAATATAATATTAATTTTTTTATACTGGTAATATGGAAATAATATAAAAGAATTTAAAAAATTTCCTTATATGATAATAAAAAAGAATAAAATCTAGACTTTAATTAAACATTAGTATTATCATTAAATGATAATAATAATATGGATTAAAGTTAATCCATACTAATAGTTGTCTCCAATTTATAAAAATGCTTTTTTAACATCTTCTTTTTACTTTGAAAAATTTTAATAAAACAAAATTCAAATTAATTTTTAAAAATTTAATATAATTTTTGTATAGTTTTAAAATAATTTATTCACATAATAGGAAATAAAATAAAAAAGAATTTTCATTTTTTAAATTTTAATTAAATCACTTTATTAATTTTTATTGGTTTAAAACTTCATTATTATATTATTATTAATATTATAATAATTAATTAAAAATTCATTATATTATGGATATTATGGATACACAAAAAAAAAAAAAAGGAAATTTTATATTATAAAATAAGGGTTAAAACTATTAATAATAAATTAAATTATATATTAATAGATGTAAAAAAATATTTTAAAGTATTGTAATTAATATGTTTTGAATTAATCATTTTCAATATAATAAAAAGAAAATCAAATAGATGTTTATTATACTTAAACCTATATTAAAAAAAAGGAAAAAAGTTAAATTACTATATATATTTATAATAATAAATAAATTTGATTGTAAATTTTTTGAAATTATTGTATATACAGAAATTATTATCTAATTATAAATACTAATGCTATTATTCATTATTCATGACTCTAAATATTACGAAAAGTGACTTATTAAAAAACAAATTATAATGGTAATAATGATAATAGTATTAGATTTTTATTATTAATAAAATTAAAATAATATATTAATACTATAATATTATTTTTTGTCATACATTTAAATTAAAGATGTTAACCAATAAAATAAAAGTTTAAGTTCGGTATTTTTAAATTATTCCATTTAATATATTGATTATAAATTAAAATTTTGCTTAAAAAAAGATATATTAAATATATATAATATTTAAAAGTATTATCATTTTTATATGGTAATATATTATTAAATATAAACTATTTTTATTTTATTAATAATTATTAAAAAAAAAAAGTGCTGATAAAATATATAAAATATATAAAATTTAGGTTATTAAAATGGATTTTTAATAAGAATAGTAATGCATTACCATAACTTTTTTTTCTTTTATTTTGTTTAAAAAATTATAATTAATTCTATTGGTGATATAGATTAGTAAAAATATAATATATTATGGTCATCCGACCATTCCATAAAAAAAAGGTACAAGTATTAATAATGAATACTATAAATTTGAAAGTTTTTACAAATATATATATATATTAATTCAGTTTATTTTTATGAAAAAAGATTTTCAATGATTAATAAAAACTTATTATTGATATTAACCAATAAATGAGGCAATATTAAATTTTTTAATTTTTTTATTAATAGTTGCGTGTTAGTATATTTTATAAGTGAAATTTTTTAATTTTTTTTTTTACTCAGTTAAAACTATGGATAAATATTTAATGAAATAATTATTCATAGATTATATATATATAAAATCATATTGCTATGAAAACTTTAATATTTAATAAATAAAGAAAAAAAGCATTACATGAATTAAATTTGAGATGATTCATTAATTATTAAAATTTTCTTAATTCTATGTTGTTGAAACAAAAGAAATGAATAAAATTCAATAGATATAATAAATATTAAAACAATTACTTAAGTCATATATGATATTAATAATTTATTTTAATTCTGATTTTATTCTTTAATCTAGAATATTTCATTAAAACCAAAAAAAAAAAAAATAAAAATAAAAAGTTAATTAAAACAATTTAAATATATATATATATAAATATAGATTCAAATATATATATATATCCTTTTCTTTATTAGAAAAAATATATATATATTTAAAAAATATATATATATATTTTTATAATTATATATTATTTACATTTATTATATATACCTTTATTTTATATAAAATATATAAAGTATATTTAATATATATTATATTAAGATAGTATTTTATTTTATTTTATTTTATTTTATTTTGTTGTATTTTATATTTTATAAAAATACTAAAAAACAAAATAATTTTTTAAATAAGGTACCAGTTTAAAAGTGCATTAATAAATAAATGTAATATAATAGAAATATTAAATAATAAGAATATAAAATAATATAAAATAATATAATAAAAAATTAGAACAATCTAAATTTTATAAAATGATATTTAATATACAAATACCAAATAAAATCAGTTGTATGTTTAAAAAAAAAAAAAAAAATAATAATAATAATAATAAGAATAATGAAATTAGAAATTCTAAGAATAAATTATTACTGTCATTTTCTTTTTCTTGTAAAAAAAAATTGTAATTTATTCTATAATATAAAAACCTTTAAGAAATTAATGTGTATTATATAAAAATTGTAAATGAAACAAAATAATTTTTTTTTTTTTTTTTTTTTTTTTTTTTGTATTAAAAATAAAAATTATTCAAATATTTAATATGTACAAATTCATTTATTTTTGAAGCTATAAATAAGTTATAATTATACTTTTAGAAAAAAAATACAAAAACCTTTCTTTTTTTTTTTTTTTTTTATGAAGAAATAGTTCTTATTATTTGTTAATAACTAATTTGAAAAATAATAATAATAATAATAATATAATAATAATAATAATAATAATAAAATATAAAAAATTTTGATTATCAGAAAAGCACGAAATTCGTAGAAAATTCTATTAATAGAAAGACCTAAAATATATATTATATATAAATGCTATAATTAGAATTCTATTATTATTTATATAATTAGAATTATTATTAGAATTAGAATTTTATTGTTGTTATTATATATTAATTATTATTATTTATTAATTATTATTATTATTTATTATTATTATATATTATTTATTATTGTTATTTATTATTTATTAACAATTATTATTTTTATTTATATTTATTACTATTACTATTATTATATATTAATTATTATTATTACAATTATTTATTATTATTATTACAATTATTTATTATTATTATTACAATTATTTATTATTATTATTATATTAATTATAATTAATTATTATTTTATTATATATTATATATTGATTATTGCTATTATTATTGTTAATCATTATATTTATAATTATTTCTATTATCATAATCTAATGTTTTAATTATATCAACATATTTAATTATTATCTTATATATATTATTGAATTGAATATATATTATTATAATCGTATTACATATACATCAATGCTATTATTTTAAAAATTTATTCAAAAATTTTATCATTACTATTATACATAAATTTTAATTTAGCCTAACAGCTTTATATTGAAGATTTTAAATATTCTTAAATTACGTAATTTTTATTATTTAATCAACAATTCTTTAATTAACAATTTAACATGGATAACATACATATTTAAAAAAAAAAAGGAAACATCAAAAGATTAAAAAATTAATTAAACATTATATTTTATCAAATGGTTTTTATTAATTCTGTTATAGTTCGTAAAAAACATTTCTGTCAATATAAAACCATTTTCTGCCTTATTTTAAATATATCATATATTAGAGAAAAAATATATATTAATTAAATAATCCTTTATTAAAAAATATATTTGATGATTGATTTTTTTTTTTTTTATAATACTGACACTTATTTATTTAAACGTTTTTTAATTATAAATTAATTTTAATATAATTCTAATATCCAATAATAAGATTTTTATAAGATTTTTAAAGTTTAAAATAAAAAAAAACTTTTAGTAAATTTCTTTACAAAAAACTTTAATCTAAATTAATTCAATTATAAATTAAAATTTAGCCAATAAAATTTTTAATTTTACTATTGTTTAAAGTTTGATAAATAATTTTTTTTTTTAATTGAAAAAAAAAAAGGTAAAAAAAAAATATTATATTTTAATGATTAAAATTTTTTGGTTTAGGTATTTTAAAATACAATTGCTATAATTTAAAATTTAAGACAATATTAATAAACTACAATTAACATTACAAACTATTAATTGATAAATAATAAATGTATTTATCAAAAAAATATATTTTTTTTCTTTTAAAAGTCATATTTTAATTATGAATAAAAATTTTTTGATTTAAAACAATTTTTGAAATTGTAGAATTTAAAATCATCAATAATTTTTAATGACTTAAATTATTTATAATAATAATAATAATAATAATAAATAAATATATTATATTATCTATTTATATAATTAATTATTCGTAGAGTTAACTTGAAACCTAAATTCCGATTTTTGAAAATAATTTAAAATTTTATAAATTTTTTTTTTCTTTTTTTAATATTTATGATTAAAAATAAGATTATATTCTTATAGAATTTAGTTTTATTATTAAAAATTTCATGTAATGTTAATATTTATATTTTATATAATATTAGTATTTATAATAATAAAGTTCAACTTATATGAAGCTTTCAATTATTTTAAAAATGAAATAATTTAATGAATAACAATAATATTTTATCAAAATTAAATATTTATATAATAAAGAATATAAATGTAGTTAATGTTTTATTTATTTCAAAAATAAAATAAAAAACAAAATAAAAGAGTTTTTTACTAAATATATATATAAAGTGAACGTAGTGTAATTAAATAATAATAATAGAATGAAACAAAAATAAAATAATTCACTTTATCTTTCACTATTAACCTTTTAAATATAAAGAATTTTTTTGAAAAAAAAATATTAGTCATAGTTTTTATAATAATAAAGCGATAATAATAAAATATAATAATAATAATTATAATTTATCTTACGTATGAAAAGATGATTATTTTAAATACAAAAAAAAAAAAAAAAAAATTAAATAATATATCAATGATAATACAGAATTTCATTATTATTAATATTTATAATAATAAGATGATAATAATAATAAAAAATAAAATGAATTAAAAAGAATAAATAAATAAATAAATAAATAAATAAATAAAAATAAATAAATAAATAAATAATAATAATAATAATAATACAATTTTACTTTTTTTTTTTTTTTATTTTTTTTTATTATCATTTTAATTATTATTATTATTTACGTTTTTATAAATATATTTAATAAATATAAATAGAAGGAAAATCTGATTACTTTTAAATATTTTATTTCGTTTTTTTATAAAACTTTTATATATTTACATTAAAAATTATATATATAAAATCATATAAAAAAAGTTTTAAAATTTAATATATTTATAATTATATTTATAACATGGATAATACAGATTTACATTAATTATAAATAGTTATAATAATAATAATAATATATTAATATAAAAAATATATTAATAAATAACTATTAAATTTATTAATAAAATAATATCGTATTTATAATTATAGACTTACCCATTATTAAAAACATGAATTATTTATTTTTATTTTTTTTTTATTTAAAAAAATAATAAATTAAAGAAAAAAAAATAAAATAAAAAAAAAGTTTATATTTTAGTAAAATCATTATAATTTAATTCAAAAAAAAAAAAAAAAAAAAAAAAAATCGGTTTATATAAATTTATAGGTCAAACAAATTTTAAAATAATATTTTTTATGATAATTTTAATGAGATTTCCTTTCTAGAAGAGATAAAATTTATCATTTTGGAGTTTTGATTATCATAATAAACCTTAAGTTCATTAAGGTCCGTTTAATAAATAATTTATAAATTATATATATATATTATGAGTAAAAAATATATATAAATATTTTTTTTTAATATAAAAAAAAAAAAGAAAAATACAGAAAACATTTTATATTAAAATTTGAAATTTGAATTGATAATCATAATAAAATTAATATTATTATTAATATTTATAATAATATTTCTTATATACTTTATTATTATTATTATTATTATTTTAAAAAAATTATAAATTTTATAAATAGATAATATTTATTATTATTATTATTATTATTATTATTATTATTATTTCAAAATAGATATATATATTTTTTTTAAAAAAGTTAAAAATTTTTATATTTAATAAATTGAACCTTTTACAATTATGATATATATATTAATTTTATTAATATTTAAATAATTTTTATATTCCACTAAAAAATTTATATGTTTATTGTTTAATAAATTCATTTCAATTTCTTTGAAACATGAATAATTATAAGAAAAAAATTATTTCATTTTTTTTTATATTTTTTTTTATTTTTTTTTTTTTATTTTTTTTAAATACTAGGAATAAATGAATAAACTTTATTTAATAATATTAATTTATTAAATAATAATAATAATAATAAAAAAAGAAAGATATTATTAAAAGATTACCTTCCTTTTTTTTTTTTTTTTTTTTTAAAAAAAAAATTCTATTATTACTAATATACTTTTTATTCATTTCTAACAAAAAAAAAAAAAAAAACGTTAAAATATCAAATTAAAAATTTTAAACAAAGATTACTTAATTCATAATTAACTATTTGTGAATAAACTTATCATAATTATAATAAAAAGTAAATTTTTTTTTTTTCAAAATAATAATATTTTTTTTTTTTTTTTTTTTTTTTTTTAATTATTAATTCTTAATAATTCACTGGAATCTTCTTTAAATATTTAAACTTTTAATAATTCTTTTTTTTTAAATTTCATATTATATAATTATTGGTGAAGAAAAACTAATAATAATAATAATAATAATAATAATTTTTTTTTTTTTTTTAATATTAATAATAATATTAATAATGATGATATTATATTTAAATTTAAATTTAATTATTTAATAAGGAAAAGTCAACACTGAAAATGTAGTAAGACAGGTTAGCAGGGCCAATGTCTCTGAAGGAGAAGACCATAATTTCTTTCAGATAAGCAATTCAAACTTTAATTCAGAATAAGTAATATGGAGGTGAGGTTCGTTGTATATGAACTTTTTTTTATGAATTTATTTATACACTTTATTTTGAATATCCTTTTTTATTTCACGTTAAATAATATTTATTTTTTTATTAATTTTATGTTTTTTTTTTTTTTTTTTTTTTTTTTTTTTTTTTTTTTAAAATAAAAAATATTCATGTAATTAATAAATGAATAAATAAATAAAGATTAAAGTTTAAATAATTGAGGCTGTAAAAAAAAAAAAAAAAAAGATATTTAATAATAAAAATCAATTTTAAATGAATTTCATTTTATTATTATAAATTTAATTTTAATACATGAAATTCAAACTTTCCAAAACTATTTAAAACCTAGTATTAATATAAAAAAAAATTTTTTTTTTATTTTTATTTGTTTATCATACATCAAATCTTTAATATATATAGATATTTGATGAAATATGTAATAATTTTTATTATTATTTAAAAAAGTTAATACTGTAGATAGAATAATTAAAAACAATCCGTGTAAAATTATAGTTAATTTATAATATATATATGTATATTTTTTTTTTTGTTAAAGTACTCTTAGTTTTCATTTTCATTTTGATTATTAACATTTCGAGATTCATTTTTATTTGTTATAACAATAAGTGAAATTTCTGGATCCATATTAAATATCATTAATAATTTTGAACCAATATATAGAATATTTATTAATAATGTTGTGAAAATAATTAAAAATATTGTTATGAAATACGCTAATAAGCTTTCGATATTTAAAATAATCATACAATAACAGAGTGTTAACTGTATATATATATATATGTATATATTTTAAATAAATAAAAATTAATAATAGAATTTTTATAAGTTTGTTTAAAATATAAAATTTACCAAGAACATTAATATTATTGAATTAATTAAGGTATTTCTTGTCTATAAAATTTTTAATATATATATATATATTTGATGAGTTTTAGCTTCAAAAATTTTTATATTATATAATAAAAATTGAAATAAATTATTTATATTATATTTACAAAATTGTACTGAGTTGGCACTTTTTTATTTTTATTTTTATTTTTTTTTTTTAAAAAAAAAAATTAGGAATGAAACAAATATATATTAATTTTAATTAATAATTAATATAAAGATTATAATATTAATAATAATTATAATTGTATGATTTATATTATTTCTCACCATTTCTTCCTTTAGGGACTGAAATTATTGATATTAATATAAAAACATAATCTATGAAGAATATCATTGTTAAAATATATTTATTACCATAAGAGCATACATTATAATCATAATATCCTATATTATATAACTTTTTTTGTTTTATAATTAAGCCCTTTTGTGTAAATGACCATATAAATAATAAAATCCATTGTAGTATAACGAAAGAAGAATAAAAAACAATAATATTTTTTTTTGTATTTATTTTTTTTGACATATCTTTGTTATTATAAATTGATATAATGATTTGTGATCTAATTGAATAGGAACATACAAAACCATTGATCTTATAATAATAATAATAATAATAATAATAATAATAATAATAATAATAATAATAAGAAGAAGAAGAAGAAGAAGAAGAATTAGAAAATAAATAATAAATAATTGAATAATAAATAATAAATAAAGGAGTAAATAAACAAATGTTTATATTTATATTTATTTATATTTTATATATTGATTTCATACTCCAATTATCATTGTCCAAAATTTAAATATACATTTAAACTTTGTAGTTTCTCCAACCCAAACTGAAATAGAAGCATTCAAAATGAATGTTGATATTATTAACATTAATATATATTTATAACCTGAAATATGTATCGTTTTTTCATTTCGGTATCTAATTATTAAAAAAAAATTTTTTATTAATAGTTATAATTGTTAATATGTTAATGTTTGTAAAATTTTCATAATAATTATTTAAATATTGAAACTCTATAGTTAATATGCAAACTCACATAGTAACAATTATTAAAAAAGTTAATTCAGTTAATACTGAAATGAATGTCATACTTATTAGGACTATTCCATTAATATTTAAATATGGAATATATGTACATTCTTTTGTTGTTGGAAGTAAATTTTTATCGTCTATGTTTTTACAATTTAAATATTGAATTTCTTGTAATCGAGTTGAATAATTACAATCACTAAATTTAAACTTAACATTATTATCTTCTTTACATATGGGAACAAAACTATAGTCCATGATATCACAACATTCATTAATTATTTGTTCAAATGTTCCTTCTTCAGTATCATTATGTTTATAATATAAATGGGCTAATAACAGAGAAACAGGTGATTTAATTTCAAAGTCATTAATTTCAGAACTATTTTTATTAATAAATATCACAATATAATAATAAATATAAAGAAAAAAAAAAAAATTTTTTTTTTATTTATTTATTTTTGTAATTAATAATTTCTATAAGTTTGAAATTTTATTTGAAATAATATATTATAATATGATATAATTTATTCTTTACAATGTATTATATGGAAACTGTTTTTATAAATGATGAATAACAAATAAATAAATTATTTATATTAGTTATAAATAAGTCTTATTTTATATTAATTAATAATAATAATATTATTATTATATTATTATATAATATATTCAATTATTTTATATATTTATATTAATTGTAAATATACCTGCATTGGTTTTGCTTTAATCAAAGATTCATCAAATATGGAACACATCTCAAGCTTAGCTTTTTTACTGTCTTTATATTCATTATAATTTTGCATTGATTTTACTATGATAGTTTTATTTTCATTTATTGGAAGCAGAATATCATATTTACCATATAAAGTTATTGTATTATTATTATAACTGGAGTAATTGTCACATTGAAAATATTTATCTGTAATTTTATTGATTAAGGAAGAAACATTTGATGACTTTTCTTTATTAACTCTAACTCTTCCTTCTGAATTTATAGATTCATAGTTTAGGTAAATAATATTTGTTATATTATTATAAATATAATAATGAGGATATGTTCCATTCGTATTTATTAATGAATTACAATAATCTTTTTTAGTTTTTTGAGCTTTTTCTTGTTTACAACTTTTAATTATATGAATAAAAATTTTTTTTATTTTATTTTATTTTATTTTTTAATAGAAAATTAAATATGAATTATTATTATTATTATTTATTATTATTATTATTATTATTATTATTTATTATTATTATTATTATTATTATTATTATTATTTATTTATTTATTTATTTATTTATTAATATTTATTAAATGTAATATATAGAAATATAATACAAAATGAATATTATATATAATGGTTGCATACTCTTTTCCTGGTAAATTATTATAAGGCTATTATTAATAAATAAATAGATATATTATATATTAAATATATATATTTTAAATTATTTTTTTTAATTAGTTTTCTTTTTTTGAGGTTTAAAAAAAAAAATTTTTTTTTTTTTTTGTAATTGTAAATTATATCATACCGTTACTGAAATATTCAATAGTGAAGTAAATGGATATGTACTATTTAAAAATAATTCTAAATATTCAAATGCTTGATCTTGATACTTTGATTTTGTTGTTATAACAATACCTTTATATTTATTTTATATTGTATTATAGAGTAAAAAATTTCATTAATAAAATGATATTATTATATTATTTTGTTTCTGAAATATTTATTTTATTATTACCTTGACCACCTAAAACTATATTTAATAATAGAAAATTAAATATCAATAAATGGTATAATAAAAATTTTTATAAAAAAATAATATAAATAAATATATATTATACGATATAATATATTTTAATTATTTAATTACACGTAGATGTTCCAGGAACATACTAATAAAATATAAGTAAATATATGTATAAATATATAAATATAAATAATATTTTATTTTATATCGAAAATTAGATTTTTATTCATTCAATTTAATGATAATAATAATTCTATGAACATTAGTGTTTTTATTACAGAATATTCAAGATCTGGAAGAGCCTTTTTTTTTTTTTTTTTTTTTTAGTTATTATTATTTTTATTTATTTTTATTATTATATATATATATATTATATTAATTTATAATAATTTATTTACATAATTATTTAAAAAAAATTTAAATGAATATATATTTAGCAAATATATCATAAAAAAAAAAGTATTATTAATATACCCTTCCAACAGAACTATCTAAAATAAATCCATTACAAAATATATTATTATGATGAGTATAGAAAAAGTCTTGAATAAATGATGGTTGTTCTATATAACTTGTAGGATATTTAGAAGCTTTCCATTGATCAATTAGTGGTTCAAAAAGCCATTGTTCAACCTTTAAATTCATATTATTGATTTTTATTATTAATTAATTATTGATATTATTATACAATTTATAATGATTATGTTTTTATTTTTATTTTAATATTATAATTGCAGTTACATAATGATTTTCAAATATATCTTTTATAATTTCTAATTTTTTAATATAATTTTTATCTCTAAATCCACATTTTTTAATATTTAAATCAGGATCTTCTATGAGGAAAGGTATTCCAGTAGATTGACAAAATTGAATAAAAAATTTGGTATCTAAGTAGTAATATACATATTTAAATATAGTTAAATATTAATTATAATAAATTATATATTATATCAACATTTATTATCCTTTGAATATAGTTTATTAATACCTTCAGATTTACTACCATAAATTCTAAATCCAGGATAACCAGTGCAATTTTTAATCATTTTTGCATATTCAAATGCCTTTTCCCAAGTCCACTTTAGATATTAATAATAAAAGAAAAGAATATTAATATTCTTCATAATTATAAATAAAATAAAATATAAAAAATAATATTCAAAATATTTAAATAAATATATATATATATATATATTTATATATATATATTTTTTTTAATACAGTTTGATAATAGTTTGTTCCCCTGTAATTATTTATGTTTATAGTTTTTATATATTATATAGGTGATGGTGACCAAAATTTTAGCTATAAATATAATATTATAATTATATTTTTTAATAATACCATATAAATATATATATTATATATACCAATAATCACTATGAGGCTAATATATATATATATATATATTTATTAATATATATTTCGAAAGTAATTTTTTTTTTTTTTTTTTTTTTTTTTTTTTTTATAATTTTTTTTATTTTATAATTAAGTTATATTACAGGTGGGTAATGAAGATCGTATCCTTCTTTTATACAATAATCAAATGTTGTTTTATTAAATCGAAAAGGTCTTAAATCTGCTATAATAGGAATTGCCAACCAATTATTATTAATTCGGTCTAATATATACATATATATATATATTTTATAATTATTTATTATTAATTTTTAGTATTAGCAATAAATTAAATAATTAGATATAATTATATTCATAACGATTACTTTCACATAATTTATTTATTGATTTATTTTTATTTACTCACAATCATAATATGAATATTTATTTATTAAGCTTTCTATAGATATTCCTGTCTTTTTAAAGTATTTAGCAAAATAATTATTTAAACTTATAGTTTCACCCTTTTCATATCTATATGATAACTAATAAATGAATAAATATATATGTTTTTATATATGAATAAATATATAAATTATTAAACATATATATTGATAAATAGATATTTAGTTAATAGATATATATCGATAATTAAATAAATAAAGAGAAAATAAATAATAAATATGAAAACATGTAAATAATATATATTTTTTATAATAATACTTTATATATATATAAAAAAGACTTTTTAATTTAATAATTATTACTTGTGTTGTCCCTAGTGAAATTAAATCTGGACATGGATGTTCCCCCTCACATATTTTTTGGACAGCATTATTATCCCTATTAGTATCATAGATTAGATTGATTTTTAGTTGAATATAACATCATATATATATATATATATATATAATTACCATCCAACACCTTCTAGTTTCAAGCAAAATATTTCATTCTTTTTTTTCTGACTAATATACCACATCGGGAAAAGATTTGCAAATTTCGCAGATGATGAAAATGAACTTCTACTTCCAGGATGCCATAATAATAAAGTTTTTTTCTCATTATCATTTTTATCTATATCCTCTTCGCTACAAATTATTCCAGTTTGAAAACCATATCTTTAATTTTTTTTTAAAAATGTATATATATATATATATATATATTTAATTAATATTTTTTAATATATCATAATTAAATGTATTAAATATTAATAATATTAATAACAATATTTTTTCAATATTAATAAATGATATTCATAATTATAATTAAATAATAGATATTATATAGTTTTTATTAATATAGAGAAAATAATGAATATATAAACTATACATTGCTTTTAACGTTGAATACTCATTAAACATAAATGTTGTATAATTAAAAGTTATATTATATCTTTTAAGAAATCCACCATTTTCATCAAAACCATCCAATACAAACTTCGTTGGTCTTTCATCATCATCATCATTATTATTGTCGTCAACCAATCTTTTATTATAATCATAGTTATTCTTCTCAGTTGTTTTAATATGTTGTGAATCACATTTTTGTTTATTTACAAGTAAAATTATCCATATTAGAATAGTCAAACTATGCTTAATATTACGCATTACTCGTTATATATATATTTATATAAATAATCATTAACTTTTTTAAAAAACTAATACGAAAAATAAATGTTTAATATATTTCAATCATTTTTTTTTTTTTTTTTTTTTTTTTCAATTTTCAATATAATAAAATACTTATTAAATTTTATTTTATTTATTTATCTAATATAAATTATTATTTAGTTACATATATATATACATGTATTTTTAACAAATAGAAAATATAGAAAAATAGAAAAATATTAATACTTAAAATTTTGGAAGATTTAATAAAAAAGTTTTTAAGAATTAGAGTTTTACAACCAAAATATTCATTAAAAAAATATATTAAAAAATTTTATAAAAAAATAAATAATAATAAAAACTCCTTATGTATAATATTATCTATCTTTTATTTAAAATTTAAAATCATTAAAATTTTTGTATAGACAATTATAATAGAAGTTTTATCAATAAAAATAATAAAATTATTTACATCATTTTTTATTCATTTATTATATATACATTTATTTATTTATAATTTATTATATTGTTTATAATATATAATTTATTATTTATTTATTTATTTATTTATATATTTATTTATTTATTTATTCATTATTAATATTTTTTTTTTTTTTTTTTTTGAAAAAATGTTCATCTTTTAAAAAAAAATTTCTATTGGAATAATTTCTTATTAGTTACGATAATCTTAGAAAAGTTTTTTAATTAAATTAATAAAATAATATATATATTTTACAGTTTTTATTTATTTATTTAACTTTTTTAAATTTTTTTTAAAATAAAATTTTTTTTATTATTATTAGTAATATAAAGTTTAAATATTTATTAAATGGCTATATATAAATATATAATATATATAATATTTAATAAATTTTAAAGTATTAGAGCTATTAGAGTTCAAGGATAAAAAATAAAGAAACTTTTAAAAATTCCATTATTATCTATCTTCAACTTTATATTTTTATCATTAAAAATTATAGCATATAATAGAAATTTAATCAATAAAAATTATAACATCTTTTTTTTTTTTTAAATATTTACTATGCATACAATTATTAATTTATAATTATCGTATAATTATTTTTTTTGGTTTTTGTTTGTTTATTTTTTAAAAATATAAAAAATTTTCCATTGAAATATTTTTTTTTTTTTTTTATTTTTAGTAAAAATTAATAATAAAACCATGAAATGGTTTTATAATTAAATTAATTAAATATAATTTAATATAATATTAAAATTTTTTTAAAAAAATCTTTCTGTATACGTATACTATAATCAATTATTAGTTATTGATGATAACGACAATGAAGGAAATGCATTACTATTGTACATTATTAAAGTAGTAGATAATATAATTATTTGTTTTAATTCTAAAATTAATTATTTTAATAGAACAGTGATATACTTATTAACTATTTATTTGATTATGCAGTAACTATTAATGCTAATAATCAAGCGGAAGTTTTATTATTAAAACAGAAAGAGTCATGCTAATGAAATCTCAGAAATTAATCATCTTATTAAAGAATTGTTATGTGATATATTAAATATTTCCATATTTAATTATAATAAAAAAATTAACAAAATCTTCTTATTCAATTCATAGAGAATAGATAATTTTAAAATTATTAATTCAAAAATGAATTATATGCAAATGTCATTAATGAAGACGGCCATACTTTGTTATGCTATGTTGTTGAATCAGCAGAATTCATAGAAATTATTCATTTTATATTTAAATATGTAGCTATATTAAACCATGTTTATCTATATGTAAAAAAATAGCCAAAAGTCTATTTATTTTCACTAAGAATATAAGGATCAATTTATATTTAATATATTATAAATAATATTAATTGAAAATGAAATAAATATTAATTATCATAATAATAATGAAGAAAATATTATTATATGTTATGCCTTTGAAATATTTAAATATATTTATTAGAAAAATGGATTTGAAATTCAAAAAATATAATAATATTGATGATTACGATTATTATAATGATTACTGTTATATAATATTGAAGATAAAAATATTTATTATAAAGATTATGAATATAATTAAGATTATGAATATAATTATCATAAGAATCTATGAAAATATTAAAAATGTCCTGTTTTTATTTGTATTTATTCAATAAAAATATATAACTATTATCATGAAATATTCGTTAAAAATGGATTAAAAATTAAGAGTAAAGATGAAAAAGTGAAATAGTTTATTATATTATAATTTTGAAAACAATAAATCAGAAACATGTAAAATTCTAATGAAACTTGAATTTTCTAATGAAAATAAAATTTTTATTAAATACCAATACTAAAAATTCATAATGAAAAAAGAATATTAAAGGGAATATATAAAATCATATATATGATATTACACTATCCTCAGAAATGTTAATGATGATTATGATTATTATTAAGATGGACCATTGTAATAATAATGATGATGATTATGATTATTATGATGATTACGTTTTAATATTGAATATAAAAGTGTTTGCTATAAATTTTATGAATATAACTATCATAAGAATCTATGATAATTATTAAATTACTAATGGAAAAAAAAATCATAAAATCATTAATAAAATCAAAACTTCAAAGAATTAGAAGGAAAAAACGATTTTTTAAAAATAAACCATTAATTATACTAATAAACCAATATATTTTTTATTAGTTTATTTTTCAATTTTATTTATATTACAATGTGAACATAAAAAAAAATATCAAAAAATAATGGTAATACATATTTTATTTTTTATTATTTTTATTTTTTATTTTATTTTATTTTTTTTTTTTTATATTTTTTATATTAACATTATAATATGAATAAAAATTAAGAAAAAAATAAAAATAAATATAATATATAAAACAAAAAAGAAAAATACAAAAAATAATTATAATAATGTATATGTATATCAAATAATAATAATAATAATAATAATAATAATAATAATAGTAATAAGTGTAAATATACTAATTAGATTGCAAATAAATAAAAAAAAAATATAATAAAATTTAATAAATTAATTGAATTATATATATATTTCAAATTCTTTTTTTTTTTTTTTTTTTTTTTTTTTTTTTATATATATTTTTAATGATTTTTAAATATTTCATATTTCAATATTTCTGTAAATTTTTATTTCATTAATATATTTATGAGAATATTAATTGAAAAAGTGTTAATCACTCAAAGATTAATTCAAAATATACTACAAATAATTTTCTTATAAATTATTTTCAATTATTTCATTAATTGAATTTTACTAATGATTGTTAAAATAATAATTATAATAAGAATAATTTACAAGTATATATATTTATTTAAATAAAAAAAAAAAAAAAAAAAAGTATTTAGTTAGAAATTTGAAAAATACATTAATTGAATTTTACTAATGATTGTTAAAATAATAATTATAATAAGAATAATTTACAAGTATATATATTTATTTAAATAAAAAAAAAAAAAAAAGTATTTAGTTAGAAATTTGAAAAATAAAGTAATTAAAAATTATTATTTGATTAATTATAATCCTTAACAAACATAAAAGAATGTAAGCTATATTATCTATATAGAAAATTACTATATATTATGTAATTAAGATTTTGTTAAAGAAATTTTATATGAAAATAATGTAAATTATATATATATTTTGCTCTTTGGAAATGATTATTTAATACTATTTTATTTTTAAAGTTTATCATATTAAATTTCATTTACATAGATAGTATAATTAATTTAATTAAATTGTATTTTATTCATGATAATTTTTTTTGTTATTAATCTTTATACCATTTAATATTTATATCACAGAATTAATTTTAATATATGGATAACATATTTTTTAACGGCCTATCTTTATTATTATTTTTTTATTAGTATATATTATATTATTTTTCTTATACTAAATAATGTATAATATAACACGTCACATATGCATTATATTGATAAATATTAATATTATATGTATATATGCATCGTATAATATACAAAATTAAATAAAGTATTAAATAATATATTTATATAATACATTTGCCAAATGAATTTTATTTATACAGAATTTTAAAATAAAAAATTATGCAAATAGTGTTTTCTCAAATAGATATAAATTTTGGTTTTGCTTTCATTTATATTCATAAATATTAGAACATATATATACATTATTTAACAAAATTTAAAAGTATTAAAAAATTTATTTATATATTATCTTGATAATAATGAATATTTTATATAAATTTCAAGTCTTTTATTAATACTGTTATTATTAAGTAGCTATAGAAAAAAAGTACTTTATAAATTTGTTATAGCTATTTAATAATAAGTACTTTTTATTGTTTATTATATATAAATACAAAAAAATAATGAATATTTCTTACTTTATTCTATTTAATGGATTTTATTTCAAAAATTTTATTAAAAAGTTATTTTATTTCATATTTATTTTGAAATAAAAATGATTCTAAATTAAATATATATGATATATAATTACTTTTTTTTCTCATAAAAATTTAATAATAAAAAGTATTAAATTTACCATTTAATTTATATAAATATGTATATTAAAAGTGTTTATGTGGAAAATAACATATAACTTTTTTTTTTTTTTTTTTTTTTTTTTTTTTTTTATTTGTATTTATATCGTTTATTTTATAAATAAATTAATACCGAATATATAAAAAAGATATTCATATTCATAATATAATTGTAATAATATAACTATTCCTTAATAATTTATAATAATTTTAATTTATTTCTTTTGAAAATTAAAAATATTAAAATGGATAAATATTAAAACCTTAAAACAAAAATAATTAAAACAAAAATAATTAAAACTTGTCATATAAATATATATGAAAGTTGTATTTTTTGAATAATAAAAATATAATGGAAATAATAATTTATATTATAATAATAAAATATTAATAAAAAAGTAAATAATTTACTTCATGCTTTGATATTGTTGTTTAACTATTCATAATTAAATTATTTATAATAAATTATTAATTATAATAAATTAACAAAGAAAAAAAAAAATAAAAAAAAAAAAAAATAAAAAAAAAAAAAATAAAAGAAAAAAAAAGAAAAAAATTATATAAATTTAAACTTCCTTGTTTATTATATAAATTAATATAATAAATAATTAAAAATTTAAATATTACTTATTACACTTTTTTATATATAAAATTTAAAAAATATTAATCCTTTTTTTTTTTTTTTTTAATATTACAATTAATAAAATTTCTATAATTCAATATATGATAATTATATTAATAATAAAAATTCGAAATAATAGTTACGAAAAAGTGAAATCTATATTCAAAGTGGCTTAATTCTTGAAAAAATTTTTTTATAATTTTTTTTATTTTAACCATAAATTTCCAAAATTTTGAAGAATCTTTGATTCGTAGGATATAAATAATAGATTTTCTATAATATATAATATTATTATAATAATAAAATTTAAAAAAATTTAAACCTATCACTATTTAAATATGTCTTTATTATTTTGGTATAATTAGCTACTAATTTAAAAATATCATCACTTGATAGCTTCAATTTAATGTTATTTAAGATTAAGGGTGTAAATTGGAAAGATACTCTTATATATATATGTATATTTATATTTATATAATGGAAATCTAATATTTATTATATAAAAAATATATAATAATTTAAAAAATTATTATATATATATTCATATATATATAATAAAACTAATATTCTTTAATTGATATTTTTTTTATGATTGAGTATTTAATATATAATTAAACTCTTATTATTCATTAATATATTAAAACATTAACTTTTATATAAATATTTTTTATTAATTTATTTATTATTATTATATAATATATATTGTTTATTTTATTATTATTAAAGTTAGTATGTATTAAATTATAAATATTAAAGTTTTATTTTAAAGTTTATTTCGAAAAAATTTATGTGAAATTTTAAAAATGGTAATTTTATTTATTAAATTTTATTTAATATATAATATTAAAATATACAAGCTGTGATAAACATTATAGCAATAATTATATATTCAGATATAATTATGAACTGTATATATAAAAATAATTTTTTCAAATCTTAAATCTGTATTATCTGTATTTAAAAGCAATTCGATTTATTATTTTTTTTTTAAAAAAAAAGAAATAATCACCATTAAATCAGTAAAAGATAAATTAATTGATTATGTCTAAAATATATTGTGAAAAAATATATTGAAATAAAGTATTTTTAAATAAAATAAAAATAAAAAATTATACATTTCTTAAATTTTGAAATAGATAAACACATTTTTAAATAATAGTTAATAAATGAAAATAAGGAATAGAATTATATTTAAAATTTTAATAATGAAGTTTAGAATCAATAAATTAAAAATATGGTCTAATTAGTTATATAGGGTTATATATATATTAAATTTATATTTAATTATTATTAACTTCATTATTAATAAATAATATTATATAATTCAAGAAGTTTTAAAATGATTATTCTTTATTCTAGCCATATTATTAATATATTTTATTTAATTTATTTAATATAATATAAATGATCAAAATATGATATAATCTTATAATCTATAATATGAGTAATATATATATATATATTTTGTTATTTATTAAAATTAATAAAAATTTCCTTGTTTTATAAATTATCTAAAAAATAAAATTTTTATTAATAACAAGTTTTCATTAAAAGAATAAAAAGAAATATTTAATTTTATATATTAAATTAATAAAAATTTAAATGATTAATGATATGAATTTATAAAAAAAAATTTAATTTAATAATGTATATAATTAAATTTAATAAATTAATAAAATACCAAATCAATAATTAAAATAAAGAGATGACGATACAACGAAATACATATAATAATATATAATAATATATATATATTATAAATCAATATAGGTAGTATAATATATTAACTTATTTCTATTTATAATTCTATATAATTTAATATATTATAATACATTTAATTCAATTTATTTGATTAATTATGTTATATTTATAAAAATTTTATATAAAAGGAACAAATTTTTTTGTTTTTATTTCTTTTTATTTTTTGATTTGTTATATAATTAATTTTGTAATATTAATTAAAAATTAATAAAAATAGTATATATAAATTATCTATAAGAATTTTTATAATAAATTTTTGAACTATAAAAATATATTTCATTAATATATTTAATAATAATAAAAAATGAAGATTTTCTTATTCACAAGTATATTATTAGCATTAGCTAATTTCACTTTATGTTTCGATACTTCTAAGAAGAATAGCTGTATTGACTCCAAAATAATTGTTGGTTATTTCAGTGAATGGAAAAATGCGAACTATCCTATTAGTCGTGTAGATTTATCAAAAATTACACATCTTAATTATGGTAATTAAATATAATCATTATTTCAAATGAAAAATAAGCTAATTGATAAAAGAAAAAATTGATAAAAGAAAAAATTAAAAAAATGAAATATATTATTATATATTATTAAAATTTTTATTTTTATTTTTATTTTTTTTTTTTTATGTTTCAATTTTTTTTTATTAATTATTACTTATTGAATTTTATAAAATTATTGATATATATTATTTCACATTAAAACTTATTAAATTAATAATGATAGCATTTGGTGTAATTGATCCAAATTCATATGCTGTAACTGGATATGATAGTAATATTTTAAGTCAAGTTGTCACTGCTGCACACAGTCAAGGAGTAAAAGTTCTTATGTCTGTAGGTGGATGGTATGGAAGTCGTTACTTTACTCAGATGACTTCTTCAAAAAGTAACATAGAAAAGTTTGTTGACAGTTGTCAAAGTCTTATCAGTAATTATGGTGTTGATGGTATTGATATTGATTGGGAATACCCAGGAAGAGAAGGTAATTAAAAAATTATATAATATATTATAGTTATTAAAAATAATATAAAAAAATATAAATTATTTCAATATTAAAACTATTTATTAATTGTTATCACTTAAATATAATTATATATAAAAATATAAAAAGGCGCATGTAATAGGTTAATATCGAAAAAAAAAATATATATATATATATAAAATTATATAAAATATGATATATTATTATAAATTATTATAAATTTCAGTATTTGTTATTTATACTGGTAATTTAATATTTTAATTTTAATTTTTTAAAATAAATAGCCCAGATATGGCAAATGATGCAGAAAATTATTTAACTCTTTTAAAGATCTTACGTGAAAAGATCGGAAATGCTCTAATTTCTGCTGCTGTCAGTGTTATACCGTTTGAAAAGAATGGTCAACCAATTTCAGACCTTTCTGAATATGAAAAATACTTTGATTATATTAATGTTATGGCATATGATGTAACTATCTAATTATATAAAATTATTGAAAGTCACTTAATTATAGTTTATATATATTTAAATATATTTAATATATTAATAAAAAAAAAAAATAATAATAATAAATTATAGTTTGCTGGTAGTTGGACACCTACTGTTTCTCATCACTCTGCTTTATATGACCCAGAAGCTGGTGAAAAGTTGTCTCTATCTTCAGGTGTAAAGAATTGGTTAAGTCGTGGTTTTCCAGCTAATAAAATTGTTGTTGGTGTACCAGCTTATGGAAAGTAAGTTTTAAAATTTAAAATATATTATAATGTTAAATGCATTCTTAATATTAAATATAATATTATAAAAAAAAAAAATTTTTTTTTTTTTTTTTTCGTTTTGAATAATTTATTTTATTATATAGGAGTTGGATTGCTGCATCTTCAAATAGAAATGGTTTATATCAATCTGTTGCTAATGGAAATCCAAAAGGTGATCATGAAGATAGTAATTCACCATGGACTAACTATTGTGGAGTTCTTGAAAGTGCTTACAGTGGAAATTGGAAATATAAAAATATTCGTAGTGAAATCTTAAAATCTGATTACACAACTGCTTCAGGTAGTTGGGTTCGTTCATGGGATGATAAAGTTAAGGGTCCATATTTATTTAATAAGGAAACTAAACAAATCATTACATACGATGATCCAGAAACTATTCAATATAAAGCTAAATATATTATTGATAACAACTTTGGTGGTATGATGATTTGGGAATTAGAAAATGATACTGATGATTTCGAAATTTTAACTGCTATAAATGATAACTTAGGGTAATTTATCATAATAATATAATTATTATTTTATTTATATTAGAAATGTTTATATACTCATTGTTCAATTATTAATATAAAATTTTTATTCATTATATAAATCTCTATATAATAATAATATTTATTTATATTTATTATATTAATTTCACGAAACATAGATGTAAGGATTCTAACAAATCATCTAACAGTTCTCCTAAAACAAAAACAATTATAAAATCTACAACTATCGTAAAACAAACTACTACTATTGCTGAAATACCTACTGTTTCAAATAACGACAATCCTGTTTCAAATAACGTCACTCCTGTTTCTTCAAATAACGACTCTCTAAACGCTGAATATCCATATTGTAATAATTGTGTGACTGTTTACGAAGACGATCAAAAATGGGGTATTTTAAATAATCAATGGTAAATAAAATTTTTTTTTACAATAAACTATATATTTACGTATAATAAAATTAACTATAATAAAATATTAAATATTAAATAAATAATTAAAAAAATAATTAATAATAATAAATCACTATATAAAATAAAATAGGTGTAGAATTTTACCTAATTGTGATGCTATAATTCAAAATTGTTGGGCTGAAGAATATGGTTATTCATGTTGTAGTGGATGCGGTATTGTCGTCGAAGAACCTGGTAATGTTAATTGGGGTATTGAATACGATAAGTGGTGTGGTATCATAAATTCCAAATGTGGTTATTAAAAATTTAATTTTTCATGAAAATTAAAATTTGAAATAATAATTATATTATTGATTATTATTTTTATTATATAATTCATATAAAAATAATTATATAATTAAATTACTGTTACTATTACATACATCGAAAATAGATATTTTTTTAAAAAAAAAAAAAGCAAAACATAAAAAAAAAAAAAAAAAAAAAAAAAAAAATATAAATTTATTGTAAATTCAAGAAAAGCTTTTAATTATTTATTAATTTATCTATTATAAAAAAAAAAAAATTTTTTATTTTTGATTTCATTTTTTTTTTTTCATTAATGTATAATACTATTTGATTTTAATATATTTTTTTCATGTTATAATATATCTTATTATTAAACTTTTTATTTAATAGTTGAAATAAATAAAAATTTTATAATAAAACAAATCTATATATTTTTTTTTCTTATATTCTAAAGTATATATATTATTATAGAAGTAAGCTATTTATAATTATTATTATTACTATTATAATTATAATTATTTATTGTAATAATAATTATAATAATAATTATTTATTATTATTATTAACTATAATTTATAGTATTTGTACTTTTTTATTTAATAATAAAATTATTACATTGTAAATATAATTTTTAAAATTCAAAATATGATATTTTAATTTCATTTATTTTAATTAATATTAATAATGCATTTAAAATAAAAAAAAGAAAGAAAATTTATAATACTTATAATATAAAAAAAAAAAAAAATAAATAAATAAAATAAAGTTAAAATAAATAAATAAATAAATAAATTAAAATCTCATAAAATTTTAATTATTATTTATTAATCTCATAAAATTTTAATTATTATTTATTAAAAAATAAATAAACTATTTTTTATTAAAAATGTTTATTAACTGAAAAAAAAAAAAAAAAAAAAAAAAAAAAAAACTTTAATAATTAAAAAATTAATAATATAAATGCGGCACCTTATATATGATGAATTCACAACTTTTTTGTTGTGAATGTTTTTTTTTATTAAAATATTTTTTTGTATATAATTATAAATAAACAAATTATTCTATTTCCTAATTTAAATTTTTATTAATATAATTTAATTATTATTAGAAATTATAATTAACAACTGAAAATTTAAAAAAAAAAAAAAAAATAAAATAAAATAAAATAAAATGTTTCAAATTACTGTTCATATTCGAACAAAAAGTATAATTAAAAAATTTCATTTTAAAAAGAAAAATAAATATTAAAAAAAAAAAAATAAAATAAAATAAAATAAATGAATAAATTTAATAATTTTATAAATATTATTAAATATTTGAAAAAAACATAATAAAAATGAAAAATTTATAAAATATTGAAAACGTCATTTCATTTTTTTTTTTCTTTTCTTTAGTTATAAAAATAAATTAAAATTCATTAAATACTCATTCATATAATTAATTCTCCATTAGTAAAAAAAAAAACATTTATTGAATAAGATTGAAACAGTTCCATATAATAAGTATCTTTAATTTCAATATTATTAAAAATAACTTTTATTAGAATATATTATTTAATAAATTATATTTATTTAATAATATAAATTAAATATAAATTATATAAATTTTTATATATTTATATTTACATAAAAAGTATTATATTTCCATTATATAATGGTAAAACATTAAAATAATAAAATAAAAAAAAAAAAAAAAAAATTCCAATTAAGAATATAAAATAAAATAATAGATATGATAAAAAAAAAATAAGAAAAAACTATAAAATTATATTTAAACAATTAGTATTCATCAAAAAATATAAGTAATTAATAAATATATATATATATATATAAAAGACAGTGAAACCTAATATTTTATAAAAGAAATATGTATTTTTTTTTTATTTATAATCATAAAATATTCCATTTAAATATAATAATATTAATAATTAGTCAATAAATCTTTTATTTAAGTATAAATTAAAAAAAAAAAAAAAAAAAAAAAAAAAAAAAAAAAAAAAAAAAAAAAAAAAAAACTAAACCTAATAAATATTCATTAATTATTATGACTTATAAAAAATTAATCATTGAAAATTGAATTATTGAATTATTAAAAATTAATACTTGGCTTGAATATATTGAATAAAAGGAATAATAATTTTAAAAATAAGTATAATATGAGATAGTAGTTACGCATTTATTATAATAGAAACAGAAATATGTGATATATTTTAGATAAGCCTGGCTATAATAGCTCAATTCGTACAAAAATAATTTTATATAAACTTTATTTATTATAAAATTTATTATTTATTAAAATAATAAATTGATTTACACTAAAATGAAAATTTTTCTTTTGTTTACTTTTTTATTTATTTAAAATACCATTTTGTAAATATAACTTCTCGTTATATTTAAAAATAAAATTCCTTTTAAACTTATTTTAAAAAATCTTTTTTTTTCTTACTCTACTGTTTTTAAAAATTGAAACTACATATGTATTTATATAAAAATTTTTTTTTTTTTTTTTTTTTTTTTTTTATATTAATTATATAATTATTTTATTATTGTAAAAAATATGATATTTCACTTTATTTTAGTTTTATAATTCTTTCTTCTATCATATATATCCTTTATAGGAAGGACCTTTTATTATAATAATTAAAGTAAAAATTTATTTTATCTAAGCCATTTTAATATAATAGTTAATAGTTAAAGTGAAATTATTAAATTTAAATTTATAATAAATTAAGTTTTTAATATAACTTTATAATTTCATATAGAAAAAATTTTTATTATTAATTTTAGAGAAGGAATTTTAGTTTGAAAAATCTAACACTCCCCCCTCAAAGTAAAATTTCTTTAATCAAAGTATTATTAAGAATAAAAATTAATGATTAGAAGTATTATTAATAAAGTAATTGAATGATTCCACTTTTATTTTCTTTGTTAAGATATCAACAAGCATATCATTAGAATTAATATGCAGAACATTAATAAATACCTTCTTTATATGATTCATTATAAGTGCGAAATCGCCTATTTCCCTTTTTGAATTGTTTAACCATATAAATCTTTTAATAAAGTCAGTTGTTATATTAAATATAGTTTCATTAGTGCTTCTAGCTATGGATTTTCGTCTTTTTGATTTCCGATGAATAGGTGCACTTCCTATGTATATTTTTTGCCTACTGGTTGATTTTGCATTATCATCATTATCCTTTAGTTCAAAATTTATATCTAAATATACAATTTTATTTAAATTATCATTACCAGGTTCTCTTAAACTATTGTTAATTAATAACTTGTTTTCGTTTTTCTCTATTATAGAATATTTAGTATTTTCTTCAATCAAAAATGATTCCTTATTAATAGCTTCAGTTGGAACTTCATTATTAAGAGTAGTAGTTTCATTTTCTTCTTCTTCCTCTTTTACTTTTTCATATTCTTTTTCATTAGTTGCAATGATTTCTGCAGTAGTAGTGGTTTCTTCAGTTGAAATTTTTCCATCAAGGGTAGTAAATTTTTCAGTAGAAGTTTCTCCATCAAAAGTAGTAGATTCTTCTTCCTCTTTTACTTTTTTATATTCTTTTTCACTAGCTGCAATGGTTTCTATAGTAGTAGTGGTTTCTTTAGTTGAAATTTTTCCATCAAGGGTAGTAAAATTTTTCAGTTGAAGTTTCTCCATCAAAAGTAGTAGATTCTTCTTCTTCAGTTTCAGAATAACGAGCCTTTAAATAATCCCATAATTCAAAGGCTGTATCAATATCATCCACATTTTCCCATGTATCTTCACTTATGTGAAGGTATATAATTCTTCTGGCTTTACTATCATCTTTTGCTGTTAGAGTTTTTAAATTTAACGTTTTTTCTTCTGTTGAGATAGTAGTTACGCATTTATTATAATAGAAACAGAAATATGTGATATACACATGCCAATATATCGATGATAAAAAAACAATAATTTAAGTTATCAAAAAAGTTAAAAAGTTTCTTTCTTTCTTCTTTTTTTTTTTTTTTTTTTTGCTTTTTAATTCTCTTGACTCTTTAAAATTTCCAATTTAAAAATATCATATTTTAATTTTCATATTTTATAATTTATTTTTTATTCTTTTAATATTTAAAAATTATAAATAGAAAATAAAATAAAATAAAAAATAAAAGATATTTTATTATAAAAGAATAAAAAGTAATTAAGTAAAAATATAAAATAATAAAATAAAAATTGATTTATTATAATTATGACATTAAATTATTAATAATTTTTCCTAACTCTTGTTAAAACTTTTAATTTTAAATTAATATTGGAAATATTTAATTTTTTTCATATTAATATATATTTAATATTTTATATATATGTTATAAATCTTTATTTATAACATAGAATATAATTTTAATTCTTTTTTTTTTTTAGAATTTTTTTTAGCATAATAATTAGAATGTTAAATTTTATTATTAAATATATTTTTATGTATGATTATTATTTCTTTTTTATATTTATTATAATTATTATTTTTAATTTGGTAATTTGATAAGTATATTTATTATTATTATTATTATTATTATTATTATTATTATTATTATTTTTATTTGGAGAGGTCAATCTTTTTCATATTAATTTAATATTTTTTTGTATATTTAAAAATATTATTTGAATTAATAATAAAATTTAATTCTATTAAAAATATAAAAAAAGTTTATATATACTTCCTTTACTATATATCAAAGTTATAAATATTAAAATAATTTGAAGTTTTAGTTTTTTAATCTTTTTTTTTTTTTTTATTTTATTTTTATATATGAGCCGTTCCAGGTTTTATCCTGGCTGTTAAGGCGTTGATACGTGACCACTATAAAAATGGTATTTAGGTAGATTCTTTAGGTTAAAGAAGTACTTAAATATTATTGGTCAATAATAATTTTATAATAATATATATAATTTTAGAATAATAATTATTAAACGGAGAATTCTTTTATTTATAAGTTTATACTTATGATAAATTAATTCACATAAATAGCTATTTTATATTTTATTTTAGTAAAGTTAAAAAGAGATATTATATATATTTGAGATAATTAATTATAATATTTATATAAGAGAGTAATAATAATAATTTATGTAATAATTAATAATTAATAATAAATAAAGAGAACATTAAAAAGATATATTTATTACTTTATTTCGTATTATTGTATGTGTTATTTCTAATTAATATTAGAATATATTATTTTGTCATAATTCCTTATTGTCATTGCCCATAAATAAATATTAATTTAGATACATAAATAAAATACCGTACCAAATTTGGTGGAGAATCCGGGCGTGACAATAGCAAAATAATATGAAAATAATATTAATAAAATAATACATCTACATAATAAATATATAATAAATATTATTTAGTATATATATAAAAAGAATTTAATTAGTTTAAATTAGTTATTAATAATTATAATAGTAATAGTTATAATAATATTAAATTGAATTAGAAAATTGTAATAAAAAATATATATAAGAATAAATAAAATTTTTAAAGATGAATGTTTTTAAGATATTAAGTACGTTACCATTATTAGAAAATTATAATAATGATATCAATGAATGGATAGAAGAATTAACCGAGTCATTTGAATTTTGGGATATAAAAGAACAAGAAAGAAGATTTATTTTGTGTAAAGAATGTGTAAATAAAGAAATTAGGTATGTTCTTGATGAATTAAAGGAAGAAAAGAATCAGGTTCCTAGCTTAAAAGAAATAAAAATAGCCTTAGAAGAATATCTAGAAATAACACCAAGCGTAAAATATTGGAACTTAATTAATTTAAAAATTAATTCAAATGAATCAATTAGTAATTTTAATTATAAATATTTAAGAAAATATAATGATATTGATAGTAATATAAAGAAATTAATTACTGTTAATAATTATGTTAATTCGATCAGGTCCAGAATATATCCTTGTTTAAGAATATTAGAAGAAGAAATCGAAGATATAAAAGAAGCTATCAAATATGCAGAAAAAGTTGAAAGAATTGAAAAGAAATTAAATTTAAATTTAAATAATATTTATAAGAATAATAATCAAAAATGGAATAATAATAATTGCAAAATGAATAAATTAAATAGCAATAAAAACAATAAGAATAATAAAATTATGTGCTTTAGATGCTATGAATTAGGTCATAAAGCAATTAATTGTAGACACTCGTTTAAAGAATTAGCGGAATTAGAAAGAACTGGAATTTTGGAAATAAATAAAAGAAGAAATTTTATACCTGGAAACCATAATAATTATAATTATAAATTTAATTCATATGATAGAAATAAAAACTATAATAATTATTATCGTAGAAATTATAATTTAAATAGTAGTATTACTGAAAATCATCATAATATGACTAGTTTTGGTAAAAAGCATAATGGAAATAGAGAAATTTATAGAAATAATTATAATTTAAATAATAATTTTGGTAATAATAATTATAATAATTTAAATAATTATCTAAATAAAAGTAATTATGATTTAAATAAAAATTTTGGTACCAATAACAATAACAGTAGTCTAAATGAGAATATGAATACAAAAAAAAATAGAATATACAATAATCATGGTATAAATTATAATATGCAAGGAAATAAAGATGTAAATATTGGAAATGAAATTAATTTCAACAATAATTTAAATAATAATTGTGTAGAAAATACGTTTAATTCAAATATAGATAATACTCAAGATAATATAATTGGAAATAATATAAATAAAAACAATAATGGATATAGTAGAAACATAAATTCAGTAGGAAATAATAGTGGTTTTAATAATAACAATACTAATAACAACGAAATGAATTATAATAAAAACAATAATAACAATAACAATAACAATAATAATAATAAAAATAATAATAATAGAAATAAAAAAAATAAATAAATAATTTAATTATGATGAAGTATTAATAAATAAATAATTATATATATAACAATAATTTAAATTAAATTAATTCGAAATTTCAAGATTTCGAATTTCAAAAATTAAAATAATCATTAATTCAAAAATTTAATTTTTTTAAAAAAAAAAAAAAATTAATAAATCCAATAATTAAATTTTAATAAAAAAAAAAAAAAAAAAAAAAAAAAAAAAAAAAAAAAAAAATTTATTATATTGTTATTGAGACTTCAGGGGACGAAGTCTAATTTAAGTGGGGGCGTCTTGATACGTGACCACTATAAAAATGGTATTTAGGTAGATTCTTTAGGTTAAAGAAGTACTTAAATATTATTGGTCAATAATAATTTTATAATAATATATATAATTTTAGAATAATAATTATTAAACGGAGAATTCTTTTATTTATAAGTTTATACTTATGATAAATTAATTCACATAAATAGCTATTTTATATTTTATTTTAGTAAAGTTAAAAAGAGATATTATATATATTTGAGATAATTAATTATAATATTTATATAAGAGAGTAATAATAATAATTTATGTAATAATTAATAATTAATAATAAATAAAGAGAACATTAAAAAGATATATTTATTACTTTATTTCGTATTATTGTATGTGTTATTTCTAATTAATATTAGAATATATTATTTTGTCATAATTCCTTATTGTCATTGCCCATAAATAAATATTAATTTAGATACATAAATAAAATACCGTATCAGCGTAAGCTTTGAGAGCATAAGGTTCCTGGTTCGACCCCTCCCTATGCCTATAGCGTTTTTTCCACTGGTTTTTCGTTATTAGGTGGTTAGGGTTTTCAGGTAAGTATTATACCCATTTGATACCCCCTATATCTCTAATTCAACTTTCATCGATTTACACTTCTTGCAGGCCTGAGAGGGTTGAGTGTGTATGGCAAAGTTTCTTAAGAGGAGATACCCAACATATGGTGACATATGAAAATTTAGTTATCCTTACTTATAGGTATGTTATGGAGCGGTTGTCACGTGATCCCGGAGATTGTGGCTGCAAGACCCAATTGTAAGATTATCGTACAATGACAAGCAGTAATTATACTTGGGTAAGGAGCGCCAATGCAGAGTAACTGTAAGGCAGTCCAGCAGGGACGGGACCACCTACTAAAGTAGGAAGTTAGATAAGGGCTCTAGTTATAAACCATTGTGTGTCTACAAGATGTACAGCTGGGGAGAAATCCTGCTACGGTCGTTAAAAAAAAAAAAAAAAAAAAAAAAAAATTTTATATATAAATTTTTTAATTTATATTTAATTTAGGGCTATTATTAAAATAATTTCGAACATTGTTGACCATGGACATATAATTCTTTTCCATTTAAAGAAATTTTTTTATACAATTAAAAAAATGATTAAGACTTAAAAGAAAAATAAAAAAAATAAAAAAAAAAAAAATAAAGAATAAATATTTTTTAATTAATAATTAATTTAATAAATATTCAACAATAAATTCATTTTAATATAAAATAATAATCTGTGTTTATAAGTAATAATATAAAAAAAAAAAAAGTTCATTTTCATGTTAATAATATCATATTAACATAAAATTAAAATTTATTTTATTATATATAAATATATATTTTTTCCAACTTATAAAATAGAATCAATATTCTCGAAAATTTGATTTTTTTTTTTTTTTTTTTTTTTTTTTTTAATTTAATTTTCTAATTAATTTTAAAAATAATAAAAGAAATAATTGAAATAATTAAAGTTATAAACATTGAATTTTGTAAAATAATATTTAATATTTTTAAGATATACTTTATTAAAGAATTGTAAATCATTTAAAAAAAGTATCTCTTCTTTGAAATATATCCATGAGATAATAAATTTAATGAATTATAATTTACTTATTTTTGTCATATTGTTTATTGAAATAATTATAACAAAAAAAAAAAAAATGTTTAGAATCATTAAATTATTAGAATTATTTATTATATTATTTATTTCTCTATGTAATGCTAATATTCAGAATAATGAAGTAAATCATTATAACATAATTTACTTTATTATAACATAATTCGTTTTTTTTTTTTTATCCGCTCCCTGATCAATTGAATATTGGACTAAATTTTCATTTCCACTTTTACATGTATTAAATAATGGTGTTTCACCATACTTACTTTCCTTATTTATGTCAGCTCTCTGATCAATTAAATATTGGACTAAATTTTCATTTCCCCTTTTACATGCATCAAATAATGCTGTTTCACCATTCCCTTTTTTCTTTATTTATATCTGCTCCTTGTTCAATTAAATCTTGGACTAAATTTTCATACACATATTTGTTTTATATCAATATAGATAAACTACTTAATTTTTTTATATTTTGTATAGAATTTATGATATTATATAAATCTATTTTAGATCTCATTATTTTTAGATCAACTTAGAAATCATATGATAATTAGTCCATTGATAATTTTAATGATTTATTAATTGATATACGAGACTTTTATCTTAACAATTAAAATATTAGTTATATATTCTAATATATCTAGAACTATATAAATTCTATATGAATTTAAAGTATTATAATTATTAAAATTATAATAATACAATATTGAAATAAAATAAAATAAAATAATTATTATCAAAAAGATATAAATTTAAGATTTAATAATTATTATTAGATATAATAAAAGATGTTAACACACATATTGGTTTTATATCATAATTTATTTTTATATGTAATTAATTATTAATTAAAAGTTTTTTTATTTTCATTTTATATCATACGTCCCTCCCTAAAATTATAGCTATAGTACAGTTGTAGAGTTTTTATTATATTTTTAAAAGGTTTATTGATTTGTCAAACAGAGTTCAATATTTAAATTTGAATATATTTAAAATTAATTACTTCAAAAAAAAAAAAAAAAAAAAATTGAATTTTTTTTTTTTTTTTTTTTTTTTTAGTTAATTACCATAATTTCTTTCTTTGGTATTTATAATTTTTCTGTACTAAGGTAATCATTAAATTATTGTTAAAATTGTTAATTTTAATAATTTTTATTTTAATATCGTTAATATTATTGTCATTAATATTAATTCTATTATTTTTCAAATTATACTTTTTTATCATTGTTACTTTCAAAATTATGATTACTGTTAACTTTAATAATTTTATTACATTTGTAATATTATTATCATTAATATAAAAATTTATTGGTATTTTTATTATCACTATAAATTCCGATATATTTATATTCATTATTATTAATTTCATTACTATTAATTTGGTTATTATTATTTATGTTTATTTCATTATATGATATTTTTATGAATTTCGTTATTATTATTTATATTTATATATATTTTCATTATTGATATTTTTATTAAAATACAGTCATTATTATATTTTCTATTATTTTTTTTTTTATTTTGAATTAATTTTATTTGAGTCATTAAAGAAATTAGTTTCATTATTATTTTTTTTTATTATAATTATAAGTATCACTATTCGTTTGAATAGAGTCTATTGATGGTTCATTATATTCTTCATTTGAGTCACAAATAGTATTCGTATTAATTAAGAATATAAACTTAATAAAATTTAGTATTTAATTAAATAAATATTTAAATTATATAATAAATAAATAAATAAATTATATTAATAAACAAAATAAATAAATTATATAACCTTATAATATTTTAATGTATTAAATTAATTTAAAATTAATTAAGAAATTATAAACGTATTAAAAACAAACAAACAAAAAAAAAAAAAATTATACTGTAGAAATAATTTAGAACTTGGTTCTATATTAAAAAGAAAAGCTTAACTTTTTGTTTATTCTAAAAGAGGAAGTAAAGAAGTAAAAATAAACAAAAAAAAAGAGTATCCATCCTATATAAAACTAAATATTGGTATTAATAAATATTCCATAAAAATAATTAGTATACTTAATAATAAGGGTTTATTAATTATTAGTGTTATTTTACAAAATTAGTTTATATTTATTTGTATTTTAATATTAAATATTTTAAAATTATTATTTGTATTTAAAGGATAAATATAAATAATAAAGGATCACTTTCCAAGTACTTGAAAGAAGTAATAAAGCGATTCTTGTCTTCCTTAAATTTTTCTTTAAACTAGAATGTCTAAGAAGAAATTTATCATACATCAATAAAATATATACCAACAGTATTATAATAAATATAATTCAATAGTATATATAAAAATATATGTATAATATATATATATATATAAAAAAATGAATAGTATATATAAAGTATAGGTATTTTAATAGAATTATTGAGTATTAGAATTGTTTGGTCCAAAAAAAAAAAAAAAAAAAAAAAAATATTAAATGAATAATAATTAAAGTTAATCCCTTAACTTAAAATTCTATATTTAGAGAATATTCTATGGAAATTTCTGTACCCTATTAGGTACTCTCTTTTAAGAATAAAGTTAATAATATTATATGTTATTCAAATTCATGTTAATATATTGTATATGTATATATATAGGAATAGTACTTTTTGATTAGGTTTTTAAATACTTCTTTATATTTAATTTATGTTTTTTTGATCTAAATAGTACAGAAATATATACTGGAATATAGTATAATAGAAAGGAGATGCAGAGTAAAAAAAAAAAAAATACAAAAAGTGCTTAAAAAAACTAAATAAAATATCTTATATTTATTATTTATTATTTATATTTTATATTGGTTATTTATAAAGTATTCTTTTAATTAAAACGCATCAATAAATATATATTAATGGTATTATTATATAGGTTGTAATTACAAAAAAAAAAAAAAAAACTCATATATAAATATAAATTAATAGCATTATAATATCTATTGTAATATCTAAAATAAATAGGATAATATATTTTTATCATGAATGAAAGTCTTGTATATTAATAATTTAAATTTTTAAAAACATTTTTTTTTTTTTAATTATACAATTCTCATTTTTTAATAAATTCATATTATAATTATAAAGGACTTTATTTTAAAAATTTTTTTTTTCTTTTTTTTTTTTTTAAATTTATAATTTTCTTTCAACAAGACAAAAAAAAATATATATATATATATATATAAAAATAAAAATAATTTTTGAAAGTTAATATGATTCATGGATGCATTAAGGCGTCCTCATCTCATAGCACAGGATTATGACGGAAAATATATAGATAAACAAACAAAAATTAAATGGGATATGAAAGGAAAATCAAAAATTAAATCTGATAATGTAGTTCAATCCATTATTATAAATAGTCGGGATGAATTCTTCCCAAAACTACTTAGAAAAGGATGTTAAGACCAGCTTTACCCAAATTATTAATAGATGAAAAAGTCTGGTTTTATCGATCTGAACAAGCGTTATTAAATAACCTATCATATAGAATAGAAGATTAACCATTTAGAAATAGCTAATAATGATGATGATTATATTTTTTATATTTAAATGAATTAAAATAATTTTCTTTTTTTTTTTTTTCCCTTTCATTTTGATTTTTTTCGAAAAAAATCAAAATGAAAGGGAAAAAAAAAAAAAAAAAAAAAAAAAAAGATTAATAAAAACTCATTAGATGAAGAAACCAAAAAAAAAAATCATATATTCTTCATCAGAATTAAGAAAAGTTGAAATTAGGAGTCCAATAATTTATAAATTCACAACATTTAAGGAATTATTGTCTGGAATTAAAAAAAAAAAATACTTGATAAAGAAAAGGGTTGAAATATTAAAAAATTTTTCAGTAAAAATTTGAAGAATTATTAATGTTAATAACATAAATAATAATAATAATAAGAAGAAGAAGAAGAAGAAGAAATAATAAATAATCTTAATATAAAAAAAAATAATAATTTTAAAAATTATTATTGTGACGTGACATTTGTAAAAATTAAAACGGACATTCAACAGATTACTGTTAAATATAATAATCTCAGCAAAGATAAAAAAAAAATAAAAATTAAAATAATAATAAGAAAATTTTCCAGAAATTAAAATAACAAAAAAAAAAAAAAAAAAAAAGATCACACAAGTAACATTAATGAAGAAGAAAACAATTCATCTACATCAAGTGATTCAGAAAAATGAAGATGAATCATCTATTTTTTTTTTTTTTTTTTTTTTTTTTTATTTTTTTACTGAAAGTATTTCTTATTTCAGGAATAACAAAACAATTAAAATGAAATAACTCACTGGATTGTAGATAGTTGAACTGGAATTAGCTTAAACAAATGAAATAAAAAAAATTACATAATTCATTAAAAATAAAATAATAAAAATATTATATATATCCTAACGGTAAACTAAAGGAAATTACGCAAGTCAGAAATTATATATAGGAAATTTTTAATAATAAATAAATAAAGAATTTACATTATCAAATGTATATTAAGCCTCCAATATACAAAAATAATTTAAATATCTTACATATTAATGGAACTGATAGACTACAAATATTTAAAAAAAAAAAAAAAAAAAAAAAAAAAAAAATTAATTGCCAAAATATATTTTTGAAAAAGATGAACACTTATTTACATTCAATACAATTTCATGTCAAACTACTTCAAATAACGATAATCATATTCTCAATATAAATTACAATCTATGGCAATGCCAAAACTTGGACATTTTTTAATAATAAAAAAGACATAAAAAATCTTTCGTCTTAGAAAAAAACATACATCTAATCATCAATAAAAAAGGACTTCTGTCCTCAATGCAAAATTAATAATAAATGAAAGATAACAAAAAACCTTTTTTTATTCATCTCTTAAAAAGGCCAAAATAAAAAAAAAAAAAAAAAAACAGTGGAACTAGTTCATACTGACCTGATCGGTAAATTAGAAACCTCATACTTAGGATATAATTACTATGACACATTTTTAAATGACTATGCTCATAAAGTGTGGGTTTTTTTTTTTTTTCTATTAAAAAAAAAAAAAAAAAAAGTGATATTTTTTTAATACTTTTTTTTTTTTTATTTTCTTTAATAAACATATTTTAAATATTACACCCTATAAAATTTATCAACATTATAATCTGATTAATGGCACGGAATATATCAATAAAAATTTAATTACTTATCTTCAATCCGAAGGTATTAATTTAATTTTTTATTTTTTTATGTATTTACTCAACTCCTAGTAACTCACAACAACAAAAAAAAATGAGAGAGCCGAAAAGGTAGAGAATTAAACCTTCAATATTAGCTTTTGAAGATGAATCTGTTAATATTTCATTGTCTAATTCTACTACTGACAAAGAACATAATGTATCTTTCTTTAAATTTGATTTCAAAATAATTGTGTTAAAAAAAAAAAAAAAAAAAAAAAAAAAAAAAAAAAAAAAAAAAAAACTTTTTTAAATTCTGTCAAGCTTCCTTCTAAAATAATTACTGAGATTTAGCTATCCAATATGCTGCATATTTATTCAATTTAAATCCACATCAGTTAATTAATAATAAATATTCCTTATGAACTATTCTTTAAAAAAAAAAAAAAAAAAATCTGCTGATATTTCTCATCTGAAAGAGCTTTTTTTTTTTTTGGTTGTTAAGACATTCTTTTATAATAATAATCATAAAATTAACAAATTTACCAAAAAAACAATAAACCTCCCGGGGACATTTTTTTTTTGTAGACTACCCTAATGATTTCCCTCGGTTTACAGAATCCTAGATTTAGACACAAATTCCGTTGTAACCGCTATAGAGATGTTTTCTTAATGGAAGAGGTACTTGGTACTATTAACACTCCTCTTTCTTCACCAGTAACTCAACTCCATCGATTCCATTATCGATTTTCAAGATTCTTTAATTGAGGGGGAAAATAAAAAAAAAATATATATATATATTATCTTCAGATAATAATAATGTTCAATTAAAAAATTTTTCAAATTATCAACAGCATGATAAATACAATAATAATAATGATAATAATAATAATAATAATTCAATAAAAATATAATTAGTAATGCGAGGGAATGTTAAGGTTTATAATTATTTATGTACATTATAACATAACATAATGTTTACATACTTATAACTATATTTAAATTGAAGTCTTTTTATTAATAAAAATATAATATAATAAATAATTGATTAACAATATGTGTTTATATTGTTGAGTGTTCTAACTTCTTAACAAAATTTTATATCAAAAAAAAAAAAAATTTATATCAAAAAAAAAAAAAAAAATTTAATTACATTCTGTTTATTACTAATACTAATAATATTATTATTATTAATATGGTAATGATTATTATTTTTTATTTTATTTATTAGTATTATTTAATATGATTTAAATGGTGATTATTAAAAATAATAGTAGTAAAATAATTTTTAACCAAAAAAAAAAAAAAAATTATAATAGTAGTAAAAGAAATAAGAGAAGTAATTTAAGACCGTGAGTCAACCTAAAATAGTTTTTAACAAAAAAAAAAAATTAAACAATGGAAAAATAAAATACTAAATTTTTTTTATTTATCTATTTATTTATTTATTTATTTATTTATTTATTTATTTATTTATTTATTTATTTATTTATTTATTTATTTATTTATTTATTTATTTATTTATTTATTTATTTTTTATAAATCTACTATTAAGTAAGAAACTTGTATTATATTATCTATAAAATAATCCATAATGTTAATATTAATTGTATAACATAAAATGCAAACAATTTTACTTTTCCTAAACTTTAATTTTATTAATTTAATTATATATCTTTTTCAATCTTTATTATATTCTTATAATATTCCTCTTCTTTATGAATTTTTAAACTATTCTTTTATTAATATTGATCAAGTACTACTATTATAAAGATTATATCATATATAATATTTTTTTAAAAAATATTTAAATATATATTTATATTATTTATATTATTACACTATAAATTTAAATTTTATTAAAATTAATTATAGTTTATTATATCATGAAAATTAAAATTTGTTTATCCACCTATTTACTATTATATTAATTAATTTCACTTTATTAAAAAAAAATAAAAATAATAACAGATAAAACTATAAAATAAAAAGTAAAATTACTATTTATTATAAATATTACATTGTAAATATTATAATATGTTTTAGGAAAAAAAATAATTATAAAATATAAAAAAAAAAGTTACTTTATTTATTTAAAAATTTTACACTATAACTAATAATAACAAATAATGAATAATTACAATTTTTAATATTAATTTGTTGATAATCTATCATATTACTCAATAATAAAATAAAATATATTTATATATATTTATTAAAAATTTGTTAACATTCTTTTCAATGATATATCAATAATTAAAAAAAAAAAAATGGCAAATAAAAATAATTTATATGTTCATTATAGAAAATTTAATAATAAATAATAAAACTCTATGTTTTATAAATATTATTTATATAACTACTTTTTTTTTTTTTTATGCCTAGTCAAATATTATATTTTAATAATTTATTCAAAAAAATTTTATTTTAAACAACATCCTTTTTTTTTAAATTCCAATTCAATTTTATTCGATTTTATTTAATTTTATTTTATTTTTTATTCAATTTTATTTAATATATTTATATTCTGTTCTATTTCGCTTGACTTTTTTTTTTTTTATTTTTTTATTTTACAGTTTATTTTTGTTCTATTTTTTTTTTTTTTTTTTTTTTTTTTTTGATTATATATAAATATTCTAATTTGATAAATAAATTATTATAATAATATAATTACATATTTTATTTTTTTAATAAATATTCTAATTATTTAATAATAAAATAAATACTCTAAATTCTAATTTAATTGATATTTTATATATAAATTATGAGATATAATAGAATTACAAATAATTGTATTTCTAAAATTAATAGAAATATAATTATTTCCATTTTGATTAAATATTTTTAATAAAAAAAAATAATAAATAAATAAAATTAATTTTAATTAAAAGGTATTATAATGTAATACTTTTTAATTAACTAATTAATTTAAATTTCTTTTCCAAATTATTTTTTTACTATTATTGTATTATTATTCATTGTTTTGAAAAATTATTATTATTTTTTTTTATGAATTTTGATTGTTAAATATGGGAAATGTTAAAATCTGGTATATTTTTAGATAATATATATCAATTCATTTTTTCAATATATATTTATATGTATTTTATATGGGAATCTTATGATATTCAAGTTTGGTAAGACAACATTTAAATATTTTTACTTTTATTGTGAAAAAAAAAAACACATTTATTTATTTCTCAATAAAAATAATTCTTTTATTTCTATTTTTAAAAGTTCACTTCGATTTTGAAATATTGATATATAATTATATTTTTCTACACTACACTGCAACCATAGTTGGTCCAGAAGACATTTTGTTGTTGGTAGCTGTGTCAATATTTAAATGAGCTATTGCTTTCCTTATTTCATCTTCATTTACAGCATTACGTCTCATAAGAATTTTTGGGGATAAGAAACTAAGTAAATTTACTTGTGGTGGATATATTTGTATATCACTTTTAGATCCTAACATCAACTTAAGTTCATCAGAATCTTTAATCTTGTACATTTCAGACATTCTATATGACATAATCTATATTTTTTATTATTATTTTTATTTTTATCTTTTCTCTTTCTTTTTTTTTTTTTTTTTTTTTTTTTTTTTTTTTAATATTTTATTAAATATAAATTTTTATTAAAAAATTATATATCTTTAAATATATGTAATTTAAATTATATTAAAATTTTAAAAATTAAAATGAATTTAAAATAATTGGAATTATTTTTTCTTTATATACTTTTATTTTTTATTTTTATTTTTTATTTTTATTTTTAAATTCTAATGTTTTCCAAAATTCAAAAAAAAAAAAAAAATTAATTTTAAATCATTTTTTTAAATCCTTATATATATTATATATATTATTTTCAATTTTATTCTATATAATACAATTCAAATCATTATATACATAATATATTAATAATTTAAGCTCAGATGTACAAAAAAAATTTTTTAAAAAAAAAAAATTAACTTTTTTGTAAAATTGAATTCATAGGAACCTTCATATATTCGTTTATACTATATATCATATATAAATATTATTGGACAAAAAGTATTAGCCCTTGTATTTACTATTACAACAATGTATATAAATATATCATAAATGTATTATTACATATATGATATATGATATATATAATTAAATATTATTTTATTATGACTAATATATAATAATAAATAGATAATAGCTTCATTTTAAATAATATATTTATTTTAAATATAGAAGATAGATAATATATTCATTTTAATTATATATTCTATATATTGAATATTAATATGAATATATTGGATATACCCATATAAATAGTAGAAATTAGATATAATTTATATTAAAAAAAAAAAAAAAAATATTTCCATATTATATATTCCCTAAATGTTAAGGATTAATTAAGGTATTCCAAACAACTATAAAATTATAATTTTTTTTTTTTTAGATATTAAAATATTGACCATACCATAATTACATTACTCTTTTTAAATGTTCTTCTATTGAAATTAATGTCTAATAAATATTAAAAAAAAAAAAATAAAAAAAACTTTATAAATTTACTTTTTGATATCTATAAATATATGCATTATCAAATGATATAATTGCTATTTTTCATATCAAATCAAGATATGTTGTCTCTTATCTTTTATCTATTACTTTCTTTAGTCATTAATATCTAAAATATATAAAAATAAAATAACCTATTAGAAAAGTTAAAATGTTTGACCATAAAAAAAAATAATAAAAAAAAATAAAAATTAGATATCAAATATATTTTTTTCAGAAGATGAATTATTACAATTTTTTTTTTTTTTTTTGGTTAATTTTAATTCTTTTTTATTAATAATATTACTTTTGTATTTTTGTTATCATTGAATAATTTTTATAATAGCTATTTAATTTTTTTAAAATTAGCAAATTTTATTTTTTATGAGATTATTCCCAATATTTATTTTTTTAATATCTCTTATATTAACATTAAATAATAAAAATAATAATAATAAAAAATAAAGATAAAAATAAAAATAAAAAATAAAAATAAAAATAAAAAATAAAAATAAAAATAAAGATAAAAATAAAAATAAAAATAAAAATAAAAATAAAAAATAAAAATAAAAATAAAATTTTATCAATATTTAATATGAATTGTGTAACTGATATTCTTCCTTTGTAACTCATTTAGCCTATATGAATAATATAAATAATTATTGGATATTGGAACACATTATTATTATTTCTATTTCTTTTTTTTTTTTTTTTTTTTTTTTTTTTACACTAAATAAGAGAATAAAAAAATAAAAAATAAAAAATATTTATTCATTATTCTTTTTATTCTTTTTATCATTTCATCTATGGAATTAAATTTAATATATATAAAATATTTTATATATATTTATAATTAAATATATTTTAATTCTTTTAAATATATTTTTTTCTGTATTTTCTATAATAAATACTACACACTTTTATATAACACTTTTATTTTGAGATGGATAAGATAAACTTGTTAAACTTTTTAAATAATAATAAAAAAAAAAAAAAGAAAAATTTTAACTTCTTTTTTTTAATGTATACATTTTATATGTAATGTATACAACATGTAATTTATTTATTTAATATAATATAATAAAATGGATAAGTCATAATAAATTGGATTAATTATTAATTTTTTTTTTTCATTTAAGAAAAACTGCATCCAAAAAATGTTTTAATTTTCTTATTTTTTTTTTTATGTTTTATTATTTTTAATAAAAAAAAAACAAATTACAGAATTTCATAACAAATAATTAATAATAATTTGAAAATCTAATTTATATGAACAATTTATTTGAAATTAAAAATAGAAATAAAAAATAATAATAATATATTAATATTAATAAAATGAAGATATAAAATAAAATAATAATAATATTATTACTATGTAATTATTAAATTTTTTTTGAAAATAAAAACATATATATATAGTATAGTATATTATACACAGAATAAAGTGATTAATAGTTTTATACTCTCAATAGTTCCTTTAATAATAAATAAAAAAATATTTTATGATTAATAATATATGATAATAGATATATCATTAATATTAAGATTTTAAAAAAAAAAAAAATTATCATATAATAGTAAATTTTTTTTCCTAAAATCTTTCTAATTATTAAAAAAAAAAAAATAAAAGTTAAGGATAATCTTCAAATTCTAATTTTCCAAAAAAAAAAAAAAAAAAAAAAAAAAAAAAAAAAACTCAGCGCTTTTTTTATAAAAAATATATTAACAATAATATTACAATATATTGTATAATATATTTTATTATATATAAAACATTTATTTTATATAAAAATTGAAAATAATTTTATTTAATAATTTTTATATAAAATAAAGTTTAAGTTTTTATAACAATCCCTAAATTATCTATAATAAAAAAAATTTTTTTTAAATTCTTTTAATTTTTTTTTAAAAATTATAAAAAATAAAAAAAATAAAAAAAAATAGAAAACTAAAAAAAGATTAATATTATTCTATTGTTAATATACAAAAAGTAACTAATCATTTTCTTTTTCTTTTTCATTTTCTTCTTCTTTTTTTCTTTTTTCTTTTTTTTTTTTTTTTTTAAGTAAAATAAAAATAATAATAATAAAATCGGAATTCCTTTTTTTTCACATTATCAATTATCAATGATAGATTGTTGATTCATACATGTAATAACTTTAAAAAAAAAAAATTTAAAATACATTTTAAATTTTAATTATTAAATTAAATACTTTTTTTTTTTTTTTTTAATAAAATGATTTAATTAGCTGAAGAAAAAAAATATAAAATAAAGTACGTTTAGTTATTACTATTAAAAAATTATAAAAAAAATATATATATATAGTTTAAAATATTTTTCTTTTTATCGTTTTATAATTATAATACCATTATAATTTTTATGTTTAAAAATATATGATGATAAATGTGCATTATCAAAAAAATAAAAAATTAAAAAAAAAAAACTATTTAAAGTTTACTTTTTCTAAAATTATACTTACTATTGTTTTTTTCTTTAAAAAAAAAAAAAAAAAAAAAAAAAAAAGAAAGAAAGAAAGAAAGAAAAAAAAAAAAAAGAAAAAAAAGAAAAACTTTTATATGGTAATTTTTTTTTTTTACAATGGTCATGCCAACATATTAAATCTCAAATAATTATAACTAACCACCAGTTGAATCTCTATTATTTAATTTCTATTTGATATATATAAAAATTTTATTTTATATTTAATTAAAAATAAAATTCAAAATAATTTTTTTATTACTTTTTAATTTATTGGTTCCTAATAATTACTAATCAGCTTTAAATAAAAGATTAGAATTTTTATTAATACAAATACACTTTTAAAAATTAAAAAATTATTTAAATTAACAATAATACAAATACATACTGTTAATTTATAGAATTTTACAATATTTTATAATTTTTCATTCTTCATAAGTAGTATAGAGTTATGTTTAAAAAAAAAGTATAATATTAAAGGATTATCTTTGAATAATAATGATTTTATAGTTTTGTTTAGAATGCTTTTTTTTTCTATTCTTTTTTTTTTTTTTAAAAAAAATTGTAATCTATCTAAGCAACTATTTTTATAAAATAGCCTAAAACGAACAGAATATTGAAATTTATGTGTATTATTATTATATGTAATATACATAATAAATATAATATCTAAATTATTTAAATATATATATATTTTTTGTACCAATCGTAAATTAGTATTATACATTATAATATATTCATTTACTTATTTTTTATTTCAAATAACAAAAAAAAAATAATAATAAATAAAATATATATATATGTATAAACTACACTAACTCTATTTTAATATATTTTTTAATAATTGGAATGAAAAAAAATATATATTTTTTATATTTGAATAAAATTATACTTAACAAAATTATATAAGTTGAAGAAATAATAATAGAAATCACAAGTGTTCATAAAAGAATTTTGTGAAATGAAGCTTTATTTACAGTTTAAAATTTCATTTTTATAAATTTAATATATTTAGTATATTTTTTTTTTTTTTTAAAAAAAAAATTTGTGTAAAGGTTACACAAATATTACTTAGTGTTTAGTTATTTAACTTTTTGACATATTCAATATTTATTTAATAATAATAAGTAATAAAAAAATAAATAAATAATAAATTTAAATAACTAATTAAATAATTGAATAATAAATAATAAATAATAAATAATAAATAATAAATAATAAATAATAAATAATAAATAAATAAATAATAGATAATAAATAATAAATAATAAATAATAAATTTAAATAACTAATTAAATAATTGAATAATAAATAATAAATAAATAAATAAATAATAAATAATAAATAATAAATAATAAATAATAAATAATAAATTTAAATAACTAATTAAATAATTGAATAATAAATAATAAATAAATAAATAAATAATAAATAATAAATAATAAATAATAAATAATAAATAATAAATAAATAAATAATAGATAATAAATAATAAATAATAAATAAATAAATAATAAATAATAAATAATAAATAATAAATAATAAATAATAAATAATAAATAATAAATAATAAATAATAAATAATAAATAATAAATAATAAATAATAAATAATAAATAATAAATAATAAATATAATAAATAAAAATAAATAAATTTTAATTATAACTAATTAAATAATTAATTGAATAATATATAATAATAAAAAGAATAAGATGAGTATTTAATAATAAATAATAAATAATAATAAATAGTATATTATTATATATTTATTATATATCTCTCAATATAAATAAATTGTTAAAATTTTTATTTTTTATTTATTTTTTTTTTTTGCTATTGAATTTTTTTTTCTATAAACTACAAAATTTATTAATTACTGAAATTTGTGTAACCTATTGCAAATAGTATTATGAATATAATTTAAAACCAATAAAAGAATAATTTAAATTTTTGGAAAAAAAAAAAAAAAAAAAAGAAAAATTGTATATAATAATAAATTATACTATAAAATATTAATAGTAGTTTTTTGATATTTTACATATATCATTTATAAATAATATAACTATTTTTAAAGGTATTATGATCTTGATGATTTCTGTAGAGCTGATTTATTTCAATTAAGATTAGAGGTACAACATCATTTGTATTACTAACTTCTGATTTTTTTTTTTTTTTTTTTTAAGAGGAATTAATAATTTAACCATTGACTCTGTAGTCTTTTATTTATATTACATTCATAATTATTAATTATTATATTCATCAATGCTTATTTTAATAAAATTGAATCAGTATACTAAGGAATATATTCCTAAGGCTATAAAGAAAGAAGGAAAATAATTAATTATAACAAATAATCGTTTTAAACTCATACATTAGGATGGAACGATCTAATTAAATATTTGATACTGTAACTTGGAATTAAATCTTATTTCAACAATATCTTTTATAATTCTAATAACGAGTTAACATGATGTTAATTTTTTAATCCATAATAAAAAAAAAGCAATAAATCAAAGAAAAAGAATATATATCTATTTTATTTCATTCAAATCAAATATTAATTTATTAATTCATTTAAATATTGTTTATATATTTAATAATTTATTATTAATTTTTATTTTTATATAATATGAAAAAAAATAATTATTTTTATTTTATTATTATGGAATTTAAAAAATATAATCTTAATTTACTATTTGAGATGAAAGGGCTTTATTATAAGTATCATTAAATTTCTTTTAAATTTGTATTACTTTTTAATTTTATGATACACTTTCGTATTTGTACTAACTTTTTTATATTTGTAAAACTTTTTTTATAATTTTGTAATACTTTTGTTATTGTTAATAAGCGGTCTTTTTTATTATATATTATAATATTATTTATTTGTATATTTTTAAAATTTAAAAAAAAAAAAAATATCAATATAATTATTAATAAAATCTTTGAATTAATAAAATAAAAAAAAAAAATAATTTAAAAAATACATATATAATAAAGTTTATAATTTTTAATTTTTTAACAATAATAAAAAAAAAAAAAAAACTATTTTTAATATAATTTATTAAAATATTAATATTAATTATCCATTAAGTGCAATGCAAATATATAATCACAAAAAAATTTTTTTTAAATTAAAATCAATTGAAATTTTAAATTTTAAATTTTTTCTTTTTTAATTATTTATAAAGAAAATGTTAAAATTTAAAGTTGAATTTATTACAATAATTTTTAAAGGACTAAAATTTTTATTAAATTGTTGTCGACCATACATACTAATAATAATGTCAATTTTGACATGTTAAAAAGAAAAAAAAAATATATATATATATTTTGATTTTAAGGATTTAAAATTTATTTTATTTTATATTATTTTAATTAATTATTTTTTTTTTATTTTTTATTTTTTTTTTTTTTTTCAGAATTTAGTTTTCATTTCGATAATATATTTAATATAATATAAATTTTATGAAATATATTATATAAATTATTAAAAATATTTTTTTTTCATTAATAACAAAGAATTTTTATATTAATTTAAAAATAGCCTTTTATTATTATTATTATTATTATTATTATTTTGCTGTTGTTATACTTTTTTTTTTTTATTTTATTTTAATAAAAAAAAAAAAATAAAAAATTTTCAAATTTTTTATATTTTATATTATTATTAATTATTAATTATTAATTATATTTCCATAATTAAAAACAATTTGAAATAATGAAGGGAGAATTATCAAAATTAATTCTTATTAATTTTTTTTTATTATTTATTTTTAATTTAAAATATAATTTTAATTTTAAAAATTAAAAAAAAAAAAAATAAAATAAAAAAAAAAAAATAAAAAAAAAAAAAATAAAAAATGATAAAAATTAAAGAATTATTTAAATTATTAATATTATTAGTATTAGTGTCTTTAAGTAAAGCTAATAAATGTGGCAAAGGATATGGAACTTGTCCTGATGATGAATGCTGGTAATTATAAATATATATATATATATATTTTTTATATCAAATTTTATTATATAGATATAATAATATAATGAAAAAAAATAAAACAAACTATAATGGATGAATGAATTTTTTTTTTTTTTTTTTTTAAAAAAAAAAATGTAATCTCCCTAATATATATTTCAATTGATAGTTCTCGGTATGGTTGGTGTGGTACAACAAGTGAATATTGTGGTTATAAATGTCAATCTGATTATGGAAGATGTGATAATATAAGTCTTAATACATCCAATCTTGGAAAAAATATGGTAGAAATATCCACTTCCCAATCGGGTATTGAAGGTTTATGTAAAAATTCAAAATTATCAAAATCAATCATTGTTTACTATCCAGAATGGAAGTATTACGATTTCCCACCAAAGAATATTCCATTTAATAAGCTTACTCATATAAATTATGGTTAAAAGAAAAAATAATAATTAATATATATATATATATATACTTTTTTTTTTTAATAAATATATTTATATATGATTAATCATATAAATTATATTAATGATATTATTATTAATCATAGTAATACTAATAAAAATTTAATATATATATATATATTTAAATATAAATATAAATATATAAATTTAAATTTTAGCGTTTGCCGAAATTGATTCAAATGATTATTCATTAGATTATGATTCAAGTAGATTTTTAGAATTAGTTGAAACTGCTCATGAAAAAAATAAAAATATTAAAGTTTTAATGTCCATTGGTGGCTGGACAGGTAGTAAGTATTACTCAAAAATGGCATCTTCTTCTTCTCGACGATCAAAATTTGTTAAGAGTGTGAAAAGAATGTTGGAAGCAAGTGATGCAGATGGTATTGATATTGATTGGGAATATCCAGGTACAAGTGGTGCTTATGATGATAAGTTAGTATAAATAATGTATAAATATTTAAGAAAAAAAAATATAATAAAATAAAAAAAAAATATATATATACCTAAATATGTATATGTATATATATACTTTTTTTCATTAATAGTAATAATACAAAAAAAAAAAATAAAAAATAATCTAAAATCTATACATAATTTATTTATTTATATATTATTTCAATTTTTTTTTTTTTGTAGTTTTGATGCTGAAAATGATACAAATAATTTATTGAAATTGTTAAGGGAATTACGTGAAGCTATTGGTTCTTCAAAAATTATTTCTGCTGCTGTTCCATTTAATACATTTGAAGTGGACTCTCGTCCATTAAAAGATATGTCTGAATTTGCTGAATTGTTTGACTATGTTAATATTATGGCTTACGATGTAACTATTATTATTATTAGTATTATTATTACTATTATTATTAGTATTATTATTAGTATTATTATTACTATTATTATTACTATTATTACTGTTGTTATTACTATTATTATTATTATTATTATTATTATTATTATTATTATTATTATTATTATTATTATTATTATTATTATTATTAAATAATATATATATATATATATATAATAAATTAAATCTTATCATATAAATTTAAATGATAACTATTAATTATATATATTAATTATATGTATATATCTATATTTTCATAATATATATTGTCAATATTTAAAAAAAAAAAAGTTTGCTGGAAGTTGGTCAACCGTTACATCTCATCAATCTTCACTGTATTCAATTTCAGAAGATGATAATGGCTATTCTTTATCTGGTGCGGTAAGTAACTGGATAAATGCTAATTTCCCTTCAAGTAAAATTGTTGTTGGTATTCCTGCTTATGGAAGATCATGGATTTCTGGTAGTTCCTCAAACAACGGTTATCTTCAAAGACCATCTAATTCTCATCCAAAGGGAGATGAAGAGGATTAGTTAATAAATTATATTTTATTTTATTTTTATTTTATTTTTTTTTTTTTTATTTTATATTTATTAAAATAATTTTTTTTTTTATAGATTAATTTTTTATTTCATAAATTAATTTTTTATTTCAGAGATCAATTTTTTAATTCATAAATTAATTTCTAATATAGTAAAAAAAAAAAAAAAAAAAAAAAAAAAAAAAAAAAATTAATAATAATTATTATTAATATATCAATATATTTAATTGTGATAAATAGCATTGATTCTAGTTCAAAAAGATATAGCTCTACCTGGAAATATAAAAATATTCGTAAAGCAATTGTAAAATCTACTTATAAAAATTCGTCAGGGGATTGGATTCGTATATGGGATTCAAAGTCGAGT
>JACVTC010000079.1:135000-192500 GCA_016946835.1 Neocallimastix lanati (nom. inval.) | reverse complement strand
CTCATTGTAGCTGGTAAAGCTGGTGGCACAACTACAGTAATTAAATCTAAAGCTCTAATAATAATAATTGAAAAAGGAACACCATATTTAATGAAATAATAAAGAGTACCTCCAAAACCTATGAATGCAAGAATAGCAAGAACAAATACAAAATAGAAGGAATCTCGATAAAATTTGAAGAAATTTTGTTTTGGGAAAAGCATTGAACGTACAAGAGAACCTTTTGCGGTATTAAAACCAGTACGAATAACCAAGGCATAAGCAGATTTAGTTTCATATTTTAAATTTCTTTTTCTTTTTTTATTATTTTTATCATCTTCATTATTTATAATATCCGATGATGATAAAGTATTATTTTTATCACCTCTAACTCTAACAATATTTGTTCCTGCGAAAAAGCATTTATTTCCTATACTATTAATAATATCTTCGTTTTCAAAATTAATTTTTGCTAATTCTTCACTTTTAATTGGTACTTTATTAACGGGCATACTTTCACCTGTTAACATACTTTCATTAACAATACAATCACCTTTTAACAATATAGCGTCACATGGGAATGTTTCTAATTCATTTGGTGCGATGACTAATACATCACCTGGTACTAAATCACTAGAATCAATATGTTTAAATGGACTATCTCGATCTTTCTCTTGATCTTGTTGATTTATTTCATCACCGATATCATCTTTTCTAAGAACAACAACAGGACATGTAAATTTACTCATTTCTGAGATTTTTTTTAAATTTTTCTTTGAAGTTTTTAATGTTGATAATGTACTAAAGACAGACATTAAGAAAATACAAAATGCATAATAATAATAATCTTCGGTACACCAAATAATAATAGAACAAATTTGGAAAATATAAAAAGGATGTAATACTTCTTCTAATAAAAAGGCAAGAGTTGACTTTTGATTAATTTGCGCAACATTTGGTCCAAATAATGTTTTTCGTTGATTATATATTTCATTTGATTCAATACCTTTAATTACAGATTGAATTGAGTTCCATTTTGGATCTTTCCAATTAATAATTTTTTCATATTCTAATGTAATTGGATTGAAGACAAATCGAGTATATTGATAAATAAAATATTTTAATTCAAAATTATGAACAGAATTTACATTTTCGTTTTTAGAAATAGAAATATTAGAATTGAAGTATTTTGGAAAAATATCTGAAATTCTTCCATGAAATGGTTTTCGTTTTATTTTTACATGTACCACATTACTGCTCCATGTATTTTCAATAAATAATTCTGAAGCTTCCGCTATTGGAACAGTAGTTCCAATAATTCTTAATTTTAGTTTTGGAAACCAATGAAGAATTAAATAAAAAATACCTAAAGTTATAATACAAATAATATAATATATAATTTTTTTTATGGCTACTTGTTTATATCCATTTAAAATTATTATCAAATCATCATTTAATAAAATTTTTTGTTGATTTTCATTTAATTCAATATTATTTTTGGAATTTATATCAACTAATGAATTATTTTTCTTATTAATGGTATTTGACCCCATTACAATTTAATTAAATATTATATGTAATTTTTTTAATCTTTAATTATAAAAATATATTTAAAAATTTTATTGTTATCTTGTTATTTTAATGAACGAAGGGGAAAAAAAAATAATGGTATTCTTTTATTTTTATATATATTTTTTATTTATATATATTTTGTTTTGTTTTTTTAATTTTATTTTATTTTTTTTTTTTTAATTTTATTTAATTTTTTTTTTTTAATTTTATTTTTTTTTATTATTATTTTATTATTACTAAAAATTTTAGATTTATATTATTTAATTCATTTATTATTTTTCATTTGCTAGGAAAAAAAGAATATAAATTATGAAAATGTAATCTTTAACTAATATTATTAAAATTATTAATCTTTTAAAAATTAAAAATTTAAAACATATTAAATAATATAATAATTATTAATCATTTAAAAATTAAAAATTTAAACCATATTAAATAATATAATAAAATTTGATTTTTAATATTTAGCAATAATAGCTTTATAATATATTAAATATATTATAAAATTGTTTATACATTTTTCTTTTATTATATAATATACATAATCTTTATAATCTATATATAATTTATATATAATATATATTAAATATTTTATATTTAATTTATGAAATATTATATATATATTTTTATTGTATTACAAAATTTTGTATGAAATATTATATATTTTTATTGTATTACAAATTTTTATATAAAATATTATATATTATTATTGTATTACAAAATTTTATTTAATTTATACACCCTTAAATGAATACTTTTGATATTGACATCTTATCAATTCAAGTTTTGCCAATAAAAATTGTGATATTATTAATCCACATTTTTTTTTAAAAAATTAAAAATATATAAATTGTTATATTAATTTATTATAAATATGATTATTTTAATGAATTATATTAAAAATATCACTTCAACTTTACAAATTTATTATTTATATATAATTTATGAATGTATATTTCTTCATTAATACTAAAATACCATGTATTTTTCATTTCTTTTTCGATTATTCTGACATTTTGATATTTGAAAAACTTTTTAATAATATATATATAAAGAGTAGTATATGTACACTATATAAACTTTTTAATACTAAAAAGAAAATAAATCATAAATCATAAATTATATATATAATATTTTTTTTTAATTATAAAAAAAAAACTTTAACTAATAATTTAAAATATTTGATTGAAATATTCCTGTATAAATGAAAAATTATTTAAAGTATATTAATAATATATTATTAAATATATATTGATATAAGAAATTTAATATAAATATTTAAAACATTGTCATACATCAATTATTAACAAATATTCATAAATATATATATATATATATTTTTTTTTTAAAAAAAAAAAAAAAAAAAAAAAAAAACTTTAAATCAAAAATTAATTTATAAATGGAATTTTTATGATATTTACTATCATTTTTATTTACTTTTATTGTACTGCTTCGTTACCATCATCGAATTAAACCTAAGATAATAAATAATAATTAATAATTAATAAATAGTAAATAATAAGTAATAATAATGTAATAAGTAATAAGTAATATTAATAAATAATAAGTAATAAATAATAAATAAAAAGTAATAAATAATAACGATAATAAATAATAACGATAATAAATAATAAATAAGAATAAATTATAAATAATATATAATAAATAATTAATAATAAATAATAACAATGATAATGTGTTGTTAATATTCGAACTATTAATTTTTTTCTTTTTTTGGTTCAAAAGAAAAAGAAAAAATAAAGAAAAAATTCCCATGATGTAATAATCTTTTAATTGTAAAAAAATATATATATATATATAAAAATCCTTTTAGTAAACATATAAATAAATAATTAAATATAATTAAATATATATAATAAATATTATATATAAATGAATACAAATGAATATATAGTAAATATTAAAATAATGTCAAACCGTTACCATCTTAATGCTCATACCATAAAAAAGTATTGTATATTGAAATAATACAATTAAATATATGAATAAATAGATAAATAGATAAAAAAATAAATATATACATACATGATATTTGTTTTATTGCTTAAAGGTTATTTATTAATATAATAATAATATGGTAATTACAAAGATAGAGATGTTTGACAAAATATAAACTAAAATATTGTATTTTAAATACAATGAGATTAATTTAAAAATAACTAAATAATATAATTAATATAATATTAAACATATTTAATTAAATTCATATTTAATTAAATTCATATTTAAACAATTAACTTCATATTCTATCATTCCCCCATTTAAACCAGAATGTTTTCTTGTTAAATATTAGGTCTGTATAAGCAGTCATTTTTGGTCCATTAAAAATTTTTGTTAGCGTGTCTGCCATCATATCCTCAGTTTTATTAATATATTTCAGAGTTATTTTTTTATTTTTATATTATCTTTATTGAAATGAAATTTTATTTATAGATATCTTAATTTATTATTTAGTTCACCATTTTCTTTAATTGTTTTACTTGCTAAGATGTCGATTAATTTTTTTTTTGGTTTAGTATAGTTAAAAAGTTTGTTTAAAATATTTTATATACTCAACACCTTTTTGATGAATTCAGATATTACTATGTACTTGAATTCAACAGTAGAGGTAGCTACTACTGAATGTTTCTTTGATTACCATGCTATTGGATCCTTGTCCATTAATATTATAAATTCAGAAATGGATTTTCTATTTGTTGGGTCTCCTACGAAATAAGAATCACTGTAGGCTAATAAACCAAGTTCTATCTTGGTTGTCAGTTCTTGGGCTTGCGTACATAAGGCTCATGGTTCGATCCCGCCCTATGACCGTTTTCCAAGTTTTCTTCACATAAGGTTTTTAACGAATATGGTAGTTAGGGTTACTTGTATATATATATATTATAATTCAAAATATCCTTAATAATTTAGACAAGCTACTGTCCTAATTGCCAAGTACTGTCATTTTATATATTTAGGAGGAAATTACTAGTATTTGGATATATATCATGTGCCCATGTAGATTTATATTTTACTTAAGTGATGTAGATATACTCTATTAAGTTGCAATTTTTTTAACGTTTATAAATTTACCAAAGGTGCTAGTATGGTTCCCAATGGGTTAGGTTATAATGTCTCTCTTTTGGTATTTTGGAACGTGGTTTATAAATAAAATTTTAATCCGTACTTTAACTCCCCACAATTTTAATTTTTTTTTTTTTTTTTTAAATAATTGTGAATATATAAATTAAAACTAAAAATAAATATAAATGGATTAATTTTTTTTAACAGCAAAAGAATTTTCTCATAAACACTTTATAATTGTTATTTTTTTTTTTAAAAAAAAAAAAATGTATTAAATAAATAGACACTAAATAAAATTAAAAAAAAATTAAATACATTATTTTTAACCGTTAAAAAATGGAAAAAAATCCAAAATTTGAAAAAAGTGAAACAAATAAGGCTAAAGAACAAATTATTACAAATAAAAAATATAAATATAATTTATATCTTTAGAATATATATAATAAAGTAATATTACTAAATACTACTTTATTATTATTATTTTAACAAAAAAATATTTAAATATATCTTTAAAATTAAATATTATTAAATATTATTAAATATTATTAAATATTATTAAATATTATTAAATTTTTATTATATATTAAATATTATTTTATTATATATTAAATATTTATTTATTTATAAAATTTAAGCTACTCTTATATAAACAGTTTATTTAGTACACCACATTGTACTATAAAGTCATGTTTCGAAATGCAACATTCCGAAATGCAACACTCACCCTCGCTTCAAAGGGAAGTTAGGAACTGGAAAAACACACTGAGAAAAAGGGTACTAGAAAAATTATCAGCAATGATATATATATCAAAGCACCAACTCTGAATATTCAGTAAGGCCGTCCAGTAGGGACATTATCTGCCTATATATTGTGACTACTTCAATATTCCCACTGCCCCTGATGGGGTGGGGGCTGAAACCAAATGTGGTATAAATCAGAAATAAAAAAAAAAAAAAAAAAAAAGTAAGCTTCGAATTCTTCCTGTCTTTTATATGTAATTATATAATTTTCAGTAAAGTTAAGATATTTTAATATATTCATTACCTTTTTCCATTCTGTAAATGTTGGATTTTCAGCATATCTTGATACTTTGCTAAATGAGAATGAACTGATTGGCATAGTGTATCGAGAAAGATAGATAAGTTATCCTATAACACTTTTGTATGCTGCTTTATCGAAATTCATACTGCTGTCTTCAGAAATCGAGTAGTTACTAGTATATAGTATTTAGTTATATCCTTGTGGTAAAAATGTCTAAGTCTTTCATACCAGAGTAATTTTGATTGTTCGTTTATTTCAATTTTTTCTTGTTCTGAAATTATGTTCATATAAACTTCATTTGTATCTTTATTCATGATAGTAATTTAGATAGTTCCATTATTAATGGTGTTTTTATTTTTTTTTTCTCAATTTTAATGTATGATAGACTTTATTTTTCCTTGATTTTAAATAACATTTCATACCATTTTATATAAGTTTGATTCAATCCAATATAGATTTTTATTGATATCTTCAGAGTATAAAACATTTTCTAATTTTGCATCAAAACCATTGATGTTGTCCTCAAATGTACTAATACCTTCAAATTTACAGAGAGAATTGCTTTCACATTTTTAAGTTAAGTTTACTTTTTTAAAGTTGGAGAGGATATTATATTTTTATTGTTAATGATGATCTCAGAAGCACCTATGTCAAAAGTTCATATTGCTATCATCTGGTTGATCAGTAACCGATGAAAAACAACGCCCTGTTTGGTTTTCATGAAAGTTCTGATTATGAGGTATTTCATTTTTTTTTTTTTTTTAATAGAGGGATTTCAATTTTCCCATAATTTCAAAGCAGTATTAAGTCCCTTGACGAATTTAAGAGTTTTTTTTTTTTTTTTTTTTTTTGAGACGTTGATAAAGATAATTGACATGAGCATCTTTTGTTTTGGCATCATCATTTTCGGCTTTAAGGTCCTTAATTTCCTTGAGGATCTTCCCATACTTATTTTGAATTAATATTTTTATCCTCAAGATTTTTTCTTAAGTTCACCTATCAAGTCATTCTTTACTAAGTTTTAGAATTTCTTGGCTTTAAGAATATTTCCAATAAGAAATCCCCATTTTTCGAAGTTATCCTTACTGAGGAGTTTTTCGGTTTGCAATTTAATTTCATGGGTCACATCTGTAGAAAAATCTTTATAGAGTTTGAGATTATTAATCTAATATTTTATTGTACTATTTAAAGTTTATTTATTAAAATAACAATAATTTGGTAATTACAAAGATTAAAAAGTTTTACAAAATTTATCATATTATACTAATTGTGGCTTGATAATACAAAAAAATTATTTAATGAAAGAATAAAATGTATTTTAAATCCAATGTGATTAATTTACATATTTAATTAACTTTATATTTTTACTTTTTTATAATATTAATTATTTATGTATTATCTATTTATATATTCATTAATATTCGGAATATTTATAAGCATTATAATATAAGTTTATATTTTATTTTTTTTTTTTAATAATTATTTGTATAAATTTGAAATTTTTTTATGATAATAATAATAATAAAAAAATAATAATAATAATAATAATAATAAAAAAATAATAATAATAATAATAATAAAAAAAAAAAAAATATATATATATATATATACCATTATTTCAAAAATACCATTTTATAATTAAGTCTATAAATTTCATTCTGAAAATATATATATATATTACAAATATTTATATCTATTTTTAATTTTCTCTCATTTTCTTCATTTTCTTAACATATTATTATTATTATAACGTCTAAACTTTAAATATATACATTATTATTAATAGTTTTTAAATTAAAATTAATGTAATTATTAAAATTTTAGTTTCTGGTAATATAATTATAATTATTATCCTAAAAAATAAATTTTTATAGTATAATTTTAAATAATATATATTTATATAATACATTTTTTTTATATTAAATTATTTTATAATAAATTTAGTTTTTTATTTAGATATTAAAAATATAAATACATGAAATAAAAAAAAAAAAAAAAATAAATAAATAAATAAAACATTTATATATAAATTTATTAACATATTTACATTTCATATAAATGAAACTAATATATATAACTATTATTTTAGGAAAAATATTAAAGTAAAATAAAAGTTTATTTACTATGAATGTATGATAAATAATAGAAAATAAAATATTAAATTATAATTAACAAAATTTTAATAATATATATTGATTTATTAACATTTCTATTTTATTTAGTTTTATTTCCTTATTATTTATGTAAATTTAATTTTAAAATGAAATTGAAATTAATTAAAGGAAATAAAAGTAATAATATAATAAAGAATGAAAATCAATCAAAAACAGTAGAATATGAAACATCAAAATTCGATAAAGATCAAAATAAACCAATTCTTAAAAATGGATTCAATATAGCAATATTAAATAAAATATATTTCTATGCAGATAAAACAACAAAAAGTAATTTAAATCATTCAATTGCATATTTATATCGGCAAAATCCTTGTGCTCGATATATTTTATTAAATAAATATACCTATGATTTAAAAATCGAAAAATTACTTGTAAATGACTATATATGGAATTTTATTGATTATTTTGAAGTAAAATTTATTAACCAAATTAAAGAAATAAAAATTACTAAGAAAATACCCATATCAGAAGAAATTATTAAATTTGAAAATTTACATACATTGTAAAATAAAATTATTAATATGAAATGAAGAAATAATAATAAATTCATATAATATTCATTTTTTTTTTTTTTTTTTTTTTTTTAATAATATTTATTATATTATGGATAAATTGTTTAATTATTCAATTTATTATAACACATGTACATATATATATTTCAAAAAAAAAAAAAAAAAAAAAAAAAAAAAAGAAATTTGTCAGGAAATAGTTATTCACATTTTCCATCAGAAATTGTTTATATAAAAAATTTAAAAGAATTGTATGAATTCTATTCTATTTATATTTATATTTGACATTTTAATATAAATTCTATATTCCTTTTAATTGTTCATATAATAATAAGAATATAAATCGTTATATAAATATTTTAATAGAGACATTTCCAATAATAAGATTGAAAAAATTCCATCAAAAATATCAATATTACAAGAACTTGAAAAATTGTGAATATTCATTATTTTTGAAAAATATAAATTATTTGCGAAATTCATATTTATGTAGTTACATCTAATAATGCTAATTTATATAATGGATATATTATATTTACATTTATATTATTTTTTACTATATATTATTATATTTATATATATATATATATAATTTTTTATTTTTATTTTTATTTTTTATATTATTATTATTATAATGATGATGATGGTTACTCTAATTTATTAATAAAGAAATATAAGTAATAATAATCTTAAAAATATATCACATAGAAGAAATATATTAGAGGAAATTATTGTAAGAGGTGATGCAGGTAGACGAAATGAAAGACATCACCATCGAAATTCTAATCGGCATCGAAATCATCATAGAGAACATCATAATAATAGAATTGCAAATGAAAATCAAGCGATGAATGCTCATAGTCATAATGATGAAAGAGAAAATAGTATGAATAATGATAGAAATGAACATAATCATGATAATAATAATAATAATAATAATAATAATAATAATAATAATAATAATAATAATAATAATAATAATAATAATAATAATCAAAATATATCAAATGAAAGTAGTGAAAATAAAATTGAGGATGAAAATGAGGGTGATAATAAAAATGAAAATGATATTGAAAATGAAAATGTAAATGAGGATGAAAATGAGGGTGATAATAAAAATGAAAATGATAATGAAAATGAAGATGTTAATAATATAAATATTAATATAGATAATAATAATACTTTAGATAATAATAATAATAATAATAATAATAATAATAATAATAATAATAATAATAATAATAATAATAATAATAATAATAATAATAATAATAATAATAATAATAATAATAATAATAATAATAATAATAATAATAATAATAATAATAATAATAATAATAATAATAATAATAATAATAATAATAATAATAATAATAATAATAATAATAATAATAATAATAATAATAATAATAATAATAATAATAATAATAATAATAATAAAAGTAAAAATAAAAATAAAGATGCTATAAGTGGAAGTGATTGTAGTAGTGACAGCAGTAGTGGAGTATATTCTAATAATGAGAATAATGAGAATAATGAGAATAATCTACTTAATTACAACAATCAAGATATAGATAGCAGAAATTCAAATGATGAATTAAATAATTTACCATGTTGTTCAAATGCTCATCATAATAATAATACTGATAATCATCATGTTAATAAATATGAACCTACAAACCAAGCTCAAAATTTGGATATTCAATTAAGTTTGTCACAAATAGAATTACATGAAACTGATGATCCTTATAGAAGTAATTATATTAGTAATCCTGATTGTAATAATAATTTTAACGAAGAATCAAGCACAAATACTCATGAAATAAGAATTTCTTTTCATGATTATAATGACGTTGATAATAGCGCTAATACTAGTCAAGATATTTTTTTGGAAGATCGTAGTTCGTTCTTTCATGATTTTAGTAATTTTAGTGCAATACCAGTTCCTGAGGAAGATGAAGATGAAGATGAGGATGAAGATGAAGATGAAGATGAAGATGATACTGATGATGAAAATAGAGAACAAATTAATGATTTAATACAAAATAACGAAAATGAATTAAATAATATCAATAGAAATAGAATTGATGATGATGATAACAACAATAATAATATAAATAATAATAATGAAATAATAAATAATGAAGCAAAAAATAATAATTCTATTATTAAAGATGATAATAATAATAATAATAATAATAATGATAACAACAACAACAACAATAATAATAATGATAATAATGATAATGATAATGACCAAATAATAAATGACGAAAATCAAGAGTCTAATAGTCGAAGACCATCCTATGTTAGAAGAAATTCTGCGGCATTTAGAAATTTTATTAATCAACTAATTCATACACATCAAATTCAAAATCAAGAAAGCCAAAATTCCTCACATAGTTCAAATGCTAAAAAATTAAATATTATTAATCCAATTTGTTGCCTGAAGAATTTAAAAGAATTGTAATGAAAAACATTAAAATAACAAATATTAATAGTAATAAGGATAAATGACAACAAGAATTAATAAGAATTAGTATATTTATTAAAATTTTAAATTTTTTAATAAAAATAATATATATAGGGATATATCTAATAATAATATTGTAAGCTTACCAAAATGTATTGGTCAACTTAAGGTTTTAGAAAAATTGTATAGTATCAATAATAAATTGATTGTTATATATATAATGTAAATGTATTATTTATAAATATATATATTATTTTCATAATATAAAGTACAGCTAATGACTGTGGACTTAATTCAATTGTTCCAGAAATTAAAGGATTAAAACTATTGAAAATTTTGTAATATATTATTAAAAAATATATTTAATATATTATATAATTTTTTATTAATATAAATATCTTATAAATATATATTATAGAAATATATCTCAAAACTCATTTAAAGAATTTCCAATATCAATATTTAAACTATCTTCATTAGAAAAATTGTAGGTCATATTAATAATATAAATTCAAAACTAAATTAAAACAAAACAAATAAAAACAAAACAAATAAAAACAAAACAAAAAAAAAAAAAAAAAAAAAAAAAAAAAGAAAAAAGTGCTTTATATACATCATTAATTTTTTTAACTTTATTATATATATATATAGAAATTTTAGTGGAAATCGTTTAGATAAGTTACCTGGGAAAATCAATAAATTAGCAAATTTAAAAAAATTGTATGCTTTTAATAAAATATTTATATCAATATATTTATTTAAACTATATTATTAAAAAATTAAAACTATTACCATATGAATATAATTGAAATAGAAAAATTTCCAATAATAATTTAAAAACCTTACCAGAAGAACTTTCTACTTTAAAAAAACTTGAAAAATTGTATATAAACAATATTTATTATATTTATATAAAAATATATATTAAAATAATTTTAATATTAATTTTTTTAATACTTTATTAGACATATCCAATATAACAAATTTACGCAAATTCCATCATGTATATTTAAATTAATTCAATTGAAAGAATTGTATGAAAACATTTTTAAAAATTATATATTTATTATTTATTGAAATTGTCAATCTAAATTTTTAATTAATTGATATGTATACTATTAAAATTAATAGAAATGTTCATAATAATAAAATAACATCCATTCCACCTGAAATCAAATTTTTGGTTAATTTAAGATTAATGTAAAAAAAAAAAAAAAAAAAAGAAGAAAAAAATAATAAATAATATAAAATACAAAATATAATAATAATAATAATAATAATAATAATAATAATAATAATAATAATAATAATAATAATATAAAACAATATACATATTATTAATAATGATAATAATTTATCTAAAATTTAAATAATTTAAAATAATATTGATGTAATTATAATTTAAATTAAAAAAAGAAATTTTGCCTGTAATAATATAACAAATCTTCCAGAGGAACTTGGAAATTTAAAAAAACTTGAAGATATGTGAGTAGATCGAAATTTTTTAGTTTTAATGATGAAATTTAATTTTTTTTTTTATAATTAATTAAATATTTATTTGTTTATATTTTTATTTCTTATATAAAATATAATCGATAGAATTGTATATTCTAATGAAATTACTAAAGTACCAAATTTTCTGAGTCAAATGGAAAACCTTCAAAATTTGTAAGTACTTCTATTAAATAAAATTTAATGAATGGTATAATATATTAAGATTATAAATAAAATATAACAGTATAAATTAAAACTTAATAAATAATTATTAATATGTATTAATTATATGTTCATAATATATAAATATTATAAATACATAATTAAAACATATAAAATGTATATATAGAGATTTACATAGTAATAATATAAAAGAGATAAAATTAAACAAAAATGGTTTCTTGTATCTTAGATATTTGTAAGTCGAACTATAAAAATCTAATAATATAAAAAAATTTATTATAAAATAGAAAAAATAATTTTTTAATATTTAATATCACTAACAAAAAATATTAATAATTAGATCTTTCTCCAATAATAATTTATCATTTATGTTTGATGAAATGAAAAGATTTACTTATTTAACAAAATTGTATATATGATAATAATTATTTCATATAAATTTAATGATTTATGCAATTATATTAAAGTGATTAAATTTTAAATTTTTATTATTTGCTATTATTATTAGATATATTTCATATAATTACTTTACAACTATTCCGGAACCAATATTTTACCTTACGAAATTAAAAGACTTGTAATTAAATATATATCCAAATTAATTATTAAAATTTCATATTTACATAATATAATTATAATTTATTTAATTTTTACAGGAGTATCCAAGTGAATAATATAGCAAATATTTCTTCCAATATTAATAAATTAACAAGTTTAAAATTTTTGTATGATCTATTATTGGATAGTTAAATATATAAAATATTTAAATATTAATATATTTTTATTTTAATAATGCTTTTAGAGATATCTCATATAACTGTTTAAAAACATTACCTGATGAAATTTTTGAATTACCGAATTTAGAATATATGTAATGCACTCCAATTATATATTATATCAATATTATATTTTTTAATTAAATAATTATAAATAATAATTAATTATTATTATATTATATATTATAACTAACTAACTAATTAATTATTAATTAATTATTATTTATTTATTAAAAAAAAAAAAATAACAATAAATAATATTTTTTTTAAAAAATATAAATATAGTGATTTGTCATCCAATTTTCTTTTAAATATAAATGTTTGCAAATGGCCAAATCTAAAAACATTGTAATCTCTATATATTTAAAATTTAAAATTTAATATATATAATATCACTAACCCATTTTTATAAATATCAAATTTATTTTTTTTTTCTCAAAAAAAAAAAAAAAATAAAAAAATAATGAAAATAAAATAACAATGAAAAAATGAAATAAAATCAACAAATCAGAAATATAAGTAAAAATAGAATAACTGAAATATCTGAAAAAATTAGTGAACTAAAATTTCTAGAAAACTTGTAATTATATATATATATAAATACACTTTTATTCAATATATAACTAATTAAGTTAAATATATTTAAAAATATAAATATGTTTTAGACATGCAAATGATAATGAAATCAAAATTTTACCAAAATCATTGGGTGACCTAAAATATTTAAAGCATTTGTATGAAATATTTTTATTTTAATTAAAGAAAAAGATAAAAATGATACACAAAATAACAAGAATTAATAATAATTAATAATTAATAATTAATAACTAGTAATTAATGATATAAATAATTAAATTATAATAACATAAATAAAAAAAAATTTAATCAAATAGGGATATATCTACTAATTTTATTACTGAAATTCCAACTGAATATATAAAATTGACAAACCTAAAAGAAATGTATGTATTAAAAAAATTAAATTATTAGAATTATTATAATATATTAATAACATACAAATTTACAAATTTTTATTTTCAATACAGTAATTTTCTTTACAATGAGTTACGTGTTTTACCAACATTCTTAAAGAAATTGAACAGTATAAAAAAAATGTATATATCTGTAATTTAATCATTAATATTTAATTAAACTATTATTTACAATATTTTTATTTTCTTTTACTTTTATTTTTATTTATAGAAACTATCAAAAAGTTGGGGAATAAGTCAAATTTATATTGAATTATTTCTTATATTTTTATTATTACTAAGCTTAATTTTACAAGTTTTAATAGATTAGGATAACACTAAAATTATTATAAATCAATTTATTTTTATTTTTTTTTTTAAAAAAAAATTATTTAATTAAAATATAGAGATTTAAGCATATAGCAATACATATATCTTTTTTTTTTTTTTATATTTGTTTTTTGTTTTTACCAAAGTATTTCTATTATAAATATATTTAGTTATTATTTTATAATATTCAAGTATATATATATATATAAAATTATTTATAAAATTATTTATATTTATATCTAATATTTATTTAATATAAATTTAAATAATATATATAATCATTAATTATTACTTAAACAAAATAATATATTTAAAATATAGATTATTTCTTATTTTCAATAAAATATTTAAAAAATAAAAAATAATTTATAATAGATAATAAATAATAAATAATAAATAATAAATAATAAATAATAAATAATAAATAAAATAATAAATATTAAATAATTAAATAATAAATAAATAAATAAGTTTTAATTATAATAACTAATTAAATAATTGAATAATAAATAATTAATAATAAATAATAAATAATAAAATTATTATTAATATCCATAATTTAAAACATTTAAAATACGGATTAAAGTATATAAGCTATCTTATAATTTATGCTTTGTATATATATATATGATGATAATAATAATAATAAAAAAAAAAAAAAAAACATAAAAAAAAAAAAAAAACATAAACTATATTATTAAAGTTATTTAAATATAAAATAAACAGTTGTGAATAGTATTTCTTATAATATTTAAAATTATATATATATTTTACATTATATAAGAATGTATCTTTTTGCTTTTTGTAATTTTTAAATATATTAAAAAAATTCAGATTAATATTTTCCCAATATTTTTTGATATTTATTATTATCTATATTAATTTAGCTATATTATTATTTTTTTTTTTTTTATTTTTTTTTTTTATTTTTTTGTAATGTATAATAAGAACAAGATAGGAAAATCAGTTTAAAATAAAAATATAAAATATAATAAAATTAAATAAAATAAAAATAACAAAAGATAAAAATAAGAAAAATTAAAAATATTAAAATAAATAAAATAAAATAAAATAAAATAAAAGAATAAAATAAAAATAATATATAATATAATATAATAAAACAATATAATATATATAAAGAAAAATAAAAAATAAAAGTATATTAAAATGTAAGTAATTTTATATATATACCAAAATTAATTAATAATATGTGGTATTAATTCTTTTAAATTTTTTTATATAAATGAAGTCAATATGCCAAACGAATATCAACCCCTTTTAAGCAATGATCATCATCAAATGAATAATCATAATGCTACCGATAATCCAGATCTTTATCAAAATCGGAATCAAAATCAAGATCAAAGTAATACAATTAGCTTTATGGTATCATTAAAAAATACATGTAAAAGTTCAGGTCTTAATGTACTTCTTATATTTATTCCATTTGGCATTGCTAGTGCAATATTAAAAATGAGTGATACAACAATCTTTCTTACTAACTTTATTGCTATTATACGTATGTGAATATGAATACATAATATTTTCATTAGTAATATAATAATAAATAAATAAATAAATAAATAAATAAATAAATAAATAAATAAATAACAATGAAATTAAATAATTAAAATATTATTTTATTTTTTTTTTATTTCATTTAATTTTGTTTTAAATATTAATATAGCATTAGCTAAACTTCTTGGGTAATTTTTCACTTTTTCACATTATATATTTAATTGAATTAGTAAAAGAAAATTATAATTTTATACATCTTACTTATATAAATCTATTAAAAATTAAAAAAGTTTTGCTACAGAAGAATTAAGTCTTAGAACTTCTGAAACAATTGGTGGATTATTAAATGCGACATTTGGAAATGCTGTTGAAGTGGTATGTTTTGATAAAATATACATTCTAAATAAAATTTAAGAAAAAAAAAAATTTTTTTTATATATTAATGATATATATATATATATTAAAATAAAAGATTATTGGAATTATGGCCTTAAAAAGTGGTCTTATTGATGTTGTTAAAGCGTATTGCATCTTTTTTTTTTTTTTTTTTTTTTAAGAAAAAAATTTTTTATAAAAATTTTTATTATATTATTATTATATTTAATTAATTATCTATAAAATAATTTAGATCAATGATAGGTTCTCTTTTATCTAATCTTTTATTAGTACTTGGTATGTGTTTCTTCTTTGGAGGTATTAAATATAAATTTCAGGTAAATAAATATATATATATATATATATATATATATATATTTTTTTTTTTTTTTTTTTTTTTTTTTTTTTTCAAAATTTAAATATTACATATTATATATGATAGATTTAAATATCTTAATATATATATATATTACATTATTTAATATATTATTATAAAATCAATTTTGTAATATCAATAAAAGACATTTAATACAACTTCAAGTGATACTTCTGCATCGTTATTAGTAATGACAATTTTTATGGTTGTTTTACCGGTTGCCTTTAATTGGGAGGATGAAAAGTAATTTCATTTTTATAAAATAAATATAAAATATTATGTATTTATTTATTTACTTATTTTAAAATTTTTAAAATAATTAATATTTTATTTGAATAATAAAAACTAAAATCTTATATTCATAATGATAATTAATTGATTTTAATATATATATAATAATATAAATAGTAAAACAGATGTTGAAGAAAGACAAGTTAAATTTTCAAGATATATTTCGATAGTAATGCTTTGTATTTATGGATTATATTTAGTTTTCCAATTAAAAACTCACTCAATTTATTTCAAAACAAATACCACAAATGAAGTATTTGTACGTTCTAATAATATAGACTATGAAAGTTTAAATAATCAAAGAAGAGCTGAAGAAGGAGAACAACAGCAGCAACAACAACAAGAGGAAGAAGAAGAACCTGAAGAATCTACCATTTCATTATCATTCTCATTAATTTTATTAACAATTGTTACTCTCGCTATATCGTTTTGTGCAGAATATTTAGTAGATTCAATTGAAGGTATTTCAGAAAATTGGAATCTTTCCCCATCATTTGTTGGTTTAATTCTTTTACCAATTGTTGGTAATGCCGCTGAACATGTTACAGCTATTACAGTAGCTTTGAAGAATAAAATGGATTTGGCTATCGGAGTTGCACTTGGTTCTTCTATGCAAGTTGCTTTAATGGTTATTCCATTTTTAGTTATTGTTGGTTGGATTATTAACGTTAATCTTTCCTTAGTTTTTACTCTTTTTGAAACCATATGTATTTTTACATCTGTTTTAATTGTAAATCAATTAATAAATGATGGAAAAAGTAATTGGTTAGAAGGATGTATGCTTTTAGCAGCATATACTATAATTGCTGCTGCATATTGGATTATGTAGGAAGCAATAATATTTTATGAATATTTTATTTAATTAAAATATATATATAATTTTTTTTAAATAAATAAATAAATAAATAAAAAATTAAATAATTAAATAAATAAATATATATATATATAATAGAATGAGAGAAATTATTATATATTAAAAATATATATATTAAAAATATATTAAAAAATAATTATTATAGAAAAAATAAAAAAATAATAACAAAATAAAGATAGAATAGAATAAAATAAAACAAAGCAAACCAAATTAATAATAATAAAAAAAAAAAAAAAAATACTGAAAACATAAAAAATAAAAATAATGAAATAATACTAAAACAAAAAAATAATAATATAATAAAATATAATATAATATTTTATTAATATAAAATAAAATAATAATTATATATAAATCAGATATATATATTGGAAAATAATAATAATAATAATAATAGATAAATATATATATAATAATTATCATTGTTATTTTAAATAATTATAAACACAATTTAATTATTGCTGAACTGTATATATAAACTTTTTTTGTATTTAATTATCAAAATAAATGATATTTAAATATATATTTAGTTATTTGTGATATAATATTATAACAATTTGTAATCACTGAAAAATATTAATACAATAAAAAATTTTTTTTATTATTATAAAAGAACTATAAATAATTTTATATAAATTCTTTTTTTCTCTGATGTATCAAAGAATAATAATAATAATAATAATAATAATAATAATAAAACTATATATTATAAATTTATATTATTTTATAATATTAATTTATAATATTATTATCTAAATGATAAATATCATAAATATATATATATATGTATAATTTTTAAATAATTAGTATGAATAAATAAAATATAAATAAAATATAAATAAATAAATTAAACATGACTTTATAAAATTTATTTTTTTTAAAGTGATGATTATTCTATTATTATTGTTGTTATTTAATATTATTTTATTTATTTTTTCTATAATATTTTTTTGAAATTATTAGAATGAAGAAAAAAAAAATAAAAATAATACAGAAATTTTAAGAAAAAATTTATAAAAAAAAAGGATAAAAAATTTAATTAAATACTAATTAAATATATATTATTATATAAATATAAAATTAATTTAAAAATTTTTTTTAATGTTTAGTAAAATTAATATATTAATTAATATTTTTTTGGTTAAAAATATTAGTAAAATTATATATATATATATTATTTTTTACATAAATTTTTTTTGTTTTAAATTATTAATATTTTTATTATAAAATAAATAAATAGATAAAATAATAATAATATATATAATAAATAAAGTAAATTAATAAATAAAGTAAAATTATTATAATTACTATTATATTATATTTTAAAAAAAGAGAAAAAGAGAAAAAATAAAGAAAATGCATTGGTTTTATGGTATATTATTAATGTGTTTAATCTTTTACCTTATATTAAAGAAATTACCAGAACCACCAAAAAAAAAAGAAACTTCAACAAAAAGAGAAGTGAATACTTCAAGTTCAAAATCTAAAAAAAAGAAGAATAAGAAATCTAAAGCTAAAACTCAAGCACAGGTTCAAGCAAAATTAAATCAAAAAGTTCAAAAAAAGAATACACCACCAAAAGGAAAAACTAATGAACTTGATGAGAATGAATGGCCAAGTTTAGAAAAAATAAATGAAGATAAGAAAGCGGCAGCTTTAGAAAAATCTCGAAAACAAAAAGAAAAGCAAATAAATAGTAAGAATGAATTTAATATTACTCACTATGAAGATAATAATTCTGAAGATAATAATTCCAATAGTAATGAAGAAGATAGTGAAGAACTTGTAAGTAAGTCTTCAGATAAACCAGTTGTCATTCAAAATGTTTCATTACCAATTACTAATAGAAAAAAATATAAGAAGCATATTGTTCAAGAAAATCAAAAATATATAAGTTCAGATGATGAAGAAGTTTCGGATAGAGAGGTTAAAGTAGTCAGAGTTGTTGAAAAGAAAGAAGAAATAGAAAATATTGAATTACCACCAGAAGTTGATGGATGGAAAAACGTTGTTCCAAAGAAAGCTAGTTAGTATTTTTTTTTTTTTTTTTTGTTAATTTCTTTATTAATACTATATAATTTTTAATTTATAATTAATTTATATATTTATTTCCTTTGTACTATAAAAAAAAAAAAAAAAAAAAAAAAAAAAAAAAAATAGTTTCTTTTTATTTATAATAAATTATTCAAAAAAATTAAGCATTTTACATGTTGCATGTTTATAAAATTCGAAATTTATTTATATTTATATATATATATATATGTAAATTCTAATTTAAATTATATTAAAATTTCTTTTAAATAGATTTTGAATAAGCAATTATCAATATTATTATTATATCATTATTATTATTATTATTATTATTATTATTATTATTATTATTATTATGATATGTATCTTTAAACCATTAAGATTTTAAAATTATTTATTAAATTTATTTTATACTAATTTATCTATCTATTTATTTATATATTTTATTATATATAAATATATATATATATATATATAATTAAAAATTAATATAATATAATATAAAATAAATAGATATATTAGTTATTAAATCGGCATCAAACCCAACACCTGTTGTTGTGAAAAATACTATACGAAAACCAAAAGAAGAACCATTAACTAAAAAACAAAAAGAAAACAGAAAGAAAGCTGAAAAGAAAAAATTAGAAAAACAACGTGAAAGAGAACTTCAAGAAGAAAGATTAAGACAATATAGAATAGAACAGAGAAAACAAAATATAGGTTATAAATATGTTCCCCCACCAAAACAAACCAGTACTGTAAAGGCAAAACCAAAAGTTACATCTAAAACACCAGCTCAAGCACCTATTATTAATTCATCAAATAATAAATCTAATAATCATAATGATAATACTGTGATTACAGCAAAAGTACCTGCTAACGGTATCACATCACTTTGGAATTAAAGTTTTATTTAAACAAAAAAAAAAAAAAAAAAAAAAAAAAAAAAAAAAAGGATTTTTTTTTTTCTTTTTTACTACTATTACTTATTAATGTCTATTTTTAATGTTTTAAAAATTCATTTAAATATATATATATAATGTATATAATATACATAATTAAATTAATATATAATATATATATATATATAACCATTTATGAAATATTTAAGAGATAATGCATAAAATGTATAAATAAAAAAAAAGATAAAATAAAATAAAAATAAAAAATAAATTAAATAAAAAAAAAATTATTTAAATTATTATAAAAAAGTTAAATATAAAAAACTTAATATTCCAGTATACTATACAGAAATATATATTTTATATATATTTTTTATTTAAATTAAATTAATAGATTATCAGTTTATTATTCATTTACTAATATTTCAAAATTAATTTTATTATTTTTATTAATAATCCATGATTCCATGTATGTATTATACCTATCAAATTAACCATGGATTTATATGATACATTAATAAATTTATATACTTTAATTTATATATATATTCTGGTTTTTGAAAAATCTATTTTTTTTTTTTTTTTTTTTTTTGACATAAAATAGGTATATTATAAATAATATTTACAATCATATTCTTATAATATTTATATTATATAAAAAAAAAAAAGGACAAAAACATTTAATATTGAGAATTAAAATTTATTATATACTATTAAAACAACAGTAATATATAAATATAAAAAAAAAAAAAAAAATTAATAATAAATTACTAGAATTACTAGTTTGTTCATTTTCATTTAAAGATTGTAATAAAAAAAAAAAAAAAAAAAAAAAAAGTATATATATATATATATATATTGTTAATTTATTAATATTTTCTTTAATATATAAAATTTGTTTCCTTTTATCTATTTGCTTTATTATTGGCTTGTAAAGGTGAGAGTATATCGACAAATCCAAATGAGTTATATGATGACTTCGAAAAAAGTATGCCCATTCCTATAGTAACATGTTCGGATTATGCAAGTAGTAGAGATTTTGTTAATGCCGCTTCAGAATTGTATGATTTCAATAAAGCTCTTAAAGATTTTTTTTCTCCTCAGATTTTACAAACTAATTAATTCAAAAGAATTCAAAGAAATATATACTACCTACTGTTTAGCCTTTGTACAAAAAAAGTTTAACCATGATGTATATCGAACTTTTTTTTTTTTTTTGATTTTTGTACTCAAATGTTGCCTTGTTTGGCCAATTGATGGGTTTTATTGTATTTTTACTTTTTGATTTACCTGATCAACCATCTCACCTTTTTTTTTCTCAAAACATCGGCCTATTCCTTATAATGATGTTTTGAATTGATACATGTTTTGGCTGATAACCGTTCATAATCATACGTTTTAGCTTAGGTGAGAGGTTGGTTAGCTAAAAAATACCGCTCAAATATCGAGGAGTGATATTGTTTAGCTTTGTAGACCTCGTAAAATGTAAGCTCAGGATTTGATTTAAGTCGCTTTTCCATGTTGTATGATTTCGAGATCAACTTCGGTAAAGGCGGTACAATGTAATAATCTTTTGGGTGCGACCGGTCTTTTTCTTTCAAATTTTGATTGGAATGATTAGTTTTTGCTGCCATAATTTCATTTCTAACTTTATGAAAGTTCAATTAATAGACGATTTAGGCCATCAAGATTAAGATTCATTTTCTTTTCAGTCCTCTATTTTATATCTGCACTGAGTTTACAAGTAATTTTACTTGATACAAATATCCCCAAAATTCGTTGAGATTTTTCAGCGATTCCAAGACATCATCATGGCTGATTTCATCAGTTAATTTATGGATATACACCAAAATTTCAAGGGATTTTAATATTCTGATAATTTTAATCACAATTTTTCTTCAACCGGTCCTGAAGGAACTGTTTTGAATGCAAAATTGTACTATTTGAATTTCTGATACTTCTGTTAGACATAATAGCAATATTTCATTTCTTTTTTTCACACAGTAAACTCAGATTCACGGGCGTATCACAACTTTTGCACCTGATAATTCCCTTCAAAAAAAGAAGATGAAACCATGTTGTTGCGTTTTGGCTCTCCTCTTCCGTGTCTTTTAAATATTTCCTGTACTTGCTCTCATTCATATTCAGAAATAATCGCTTTGTACTGTCCTTGACAAACTTGACCTTTGTGTATTATGCAATCTTTATAGCATGGGTTTTTCAAAATATGTAGAAACAGCATTTGTCTAAAATTTACCTCGGCCCAGTAGTTTTTCTGTTACTGATATGCCTTATTTTGGTTCTGTAACCGCTGTTGTTAAGCAAATCGGTAACCATAAAACATGATTCCGTTTCTGCAAAACTTTTCATAAATGAACTTTATTATCAGCTTTTTCTTTTTTTTTTCATTTATGATCAAATTTCTTTTTTTTAATTTCATATCCAAAAATGGAAAAAAAACAACTGCTATAAAAAAGAAGAAGTTGATGATATTGAAAATCAAGTTTTTAACTAAAGGAAAAAAAAAAAAAAAAAGGTAAAAAGAAGACTCACAGAAAGAATCATCACCAGTACCACATCCAGTCGGACAAAGTTCAGAACCTACAGTTTCTGTTTGTTTACCTTTCAAATTATCAAACTATCCATCACCACAATTTGGTAAAACCATGAGACCTCTTTTTTTTTTTTTTTTTTTTTCTTTCATCCACTTCTACTTCCTTTAAATCATAGATCTTCGGTTCCATACCACGTTTTGTTGAACAAACCCATGCTCCCTTTAGAGCTTGTGGTAGAAGCAAATCCAGATAGTTTTTTTTTTTAGTTTAAATTTAAGAAATGTATCAGAAACTGCTCTAGAATGCGCTGGAAACCTTGTTAATGTTGATCCCAAAAAAAAAATTAATATTTGTTCATAATGTTACTTCGGAGGTCAATTATATCTTGAGATCCCCTCAGTCAATTAGAGGAAGCATATGTTCATCATGAAGAAAAATATGAATTAAAATTAAAATCTTATTTCTTTTTTTTTTTTTTTAACAGTTCTAATTTAATTTAAGTATTAATCATGAAGGTGTAAAACAAACTTCTAAATATATTTCAAAAATTGATAATTTTGTGGTTCATGAAATTCCTTTAACCAATTCAATATCTGATTCTGCTCTTATATCTAGAATACATGAAGCTATTAATGATACTGTGCTTATAGCTAATTATGAAACTATTTGTACTCTCCTAATACATCTATACCTTATAGAACAACTAATTTAGCAACTACTTTTTTTTTTCACCTTCTTTCTCATAGGTATATTCTACATTGGTCCAAAATGACAAAAGTATGTTCACCCAACCATTCCAACCTATGATACAGGTAATTTCAAGAATAAATTTTGATGGATAGGTACAGTTGATTATATAACTTATTTAATCATTCCTGTTGCTAGAAAATGGAGAAAATGACTTGGAGGAGAAGAAGTGATTCATCAACATAATAATAATAACTAATTAATTTATAAAATAAAAAAAAAAAAATAAATAAATGAATAATAAAAATAAAATTATAATGATAATATTAAAATATTAAATATAAAAAAATAAATAAATAAATAAATAAATAAATAAATAAAAAAAAAAAAAAAAAAAAAAAAAAAAAACAATTTATATGTATTTATAAAAAATTTAAACTAATAAAAAAATATTCTATTATATAATAAGTGAGAATGATAAAAATAAAATAAATTAATAAATTAATAAATAAAAAGAAAAAAATATACACTTCTAAATTTAACGTTTAATATTTTTTTTTCTAGACAGGAAAGAGAATACCAGGAAAGAGAATACACTTTCATAAATTAATAAATTTTATTATAAAAAATACATGTAGGTGCTTAACATTTAGTAGATTTTAATTTTTACTTTACGTATAAAAATATATTTTTCATACTTTTTATTTTTATTTTTTATTTTTTCATTTTTTATTTATTTATTTATTTATTTATTCATTTATTCATTTATTTATTTATTTATTAATTAATTTTTTATTTTTTATTTTTTATTTTTTATTTTTTATTTTTATTTTATTTTATTTTATTTTATTTTATTTTTTTTTATTTTTTTTTTTTTTTTTTTTTTTTTTTTTTTTTTGCTTCAAAAAAAAAAAAAAAGGTAATTACTAATAAGTAGGTAAAAAAAAAAGGAAAAAAAAAATATATGTCAGATAAATAATTAACTAATTCTCTCTTGCCTTTGAATTTAATTATTATATATTAATGATTATATATATGAATATATTTCTTTGTTAATAAGATTACAATAGGTCTTGAAGTATTTAAAAAAATAATTATGAAAAAATAAATATTGTTATAAGAATTAATCATATATTCAATTATTTTATATATAATTAAATTGGATTTAATTATTTCCTTTGTCAAAGAAATAAAAGGTCATTAATATTATTGTTACATGAGATTAATAATTAAAATTATTAAAATTTTTATATTAAGAGTTTAAAAAAAAAAAAAAAGGAATTATGTACTTTAAAATATTTATATAAAAAATTAAAAACTTAAAATATAAACTGAGTTATATTATAGGTATTCTGTGATTTAAAAAATATATTTAAAATAAATAAATATATTATTAATTCTTTTTCTCCCTTTTTATTATTGTTATAACTATTATATTATATAAAAAAAAAAATGAAGTAAAATTACACACTAGTATATATATATATATATATATATATATTTTTTATAATTATTTTATTAAATGTATTTTTTAATTACTTTGACTAATATCTCAATTAGTTATTGGTGAAGATGGTGATTGTGGTGGTGATGGTAATGGATTAGCTATAGTATTATCAGAACTTATTGGATTCTTATTCATTTCAAGCTTATTAAATTCAGATAATGTGAATTCACTATCAATATCACTTGTAGTTTCGGTAGTTTCAAATTTCTTTAAGAATTCATCTATAGTAATTTCATATGTTTCTTTTTTATCAAATTCAGGGTCATTCCATGGTCCTACATTACTATGGGAACAACCTTTAGCACAATTGCATTTACCACCATAAATCTTGGGAAGAGCTTCTGGAGAAGCATACTTCAATAAAACCTTTTCATATTTCTTATCTAAAATTTGAATCTTTTCAGCAGTTACTGGATCAAGAATGCCTTTAATTAATTTCCAGCACATAGCAAAAGCTTTTGGAGCATTAATAACAAATAAATTGCCCATACATTCTGGGTAGTAATCCGAAGCAATTTTAGAAGTTTTCTTAAGGAAATTGAAGCATTTTGAAAATTGTAAAAGGCTTACATCCTTTAAGTCCATAATAGTTAAACCAGTTTCAACATGATGACCAGCAGCATTAGAACAACTTGGGAAGCGACGACGTAATCCAATTTCATAATCTATGATAAAATAATTAAGAAGTCTATCCTCACTAGTATGTTCAAATAATTTTTTAATATTGAAATTACTAAATTGTTCAACATAAATTGGACGTCCTTGTAAATCAACATTATGATAATACTTTGGGTATATTTTTTCGACTTCGCCTAATTCTGGGAAAGTAAAAGTCTCATAAAGTTCATCAATTTTATTAACCTTTCTCCATTTTTCACAATTTGAAAACATTAAGTATGTCTTTTCTAAATCGAAATTTCTTGCTCTTAAAAATCTTAAAAAGTAATGAATATCATGTCTTTCTTCACAAAATAAACCTTCCTTTTTGACTTTTAAAATTAAATCCTTTAAGATTTGTTCTTGTTCTTCTGTAAGATTACCATATCTTCCGCTTGAAACTTTATATTCCATTTTATTATTTTACTATTAATTTTAAAATATTGTGATTTGATATTTTTTAAAAATTTAATATATTACTATTTTAATTGTTTTTTATTCGTTTGTTTATTTATTTTTTATTTATTTTTCTTTTTTAATTTTATTTTTCTTTATTACTAGTGATTATTTTTATTGTCTTTTTTATTTATGTTACTTTTTAAAATATTTTTGGTCGGTTTTTAATATTAACAATACTTGGATTTAATTTTTATTACTTTTATATTTACAAATTTGTTTTATATTCTGTAAAATGAAGTTAATATTGTATGTCGATATAAAATTTAAAAGTATATTATATTATATAAAAATAAATAATTATTAAAGTATTATTTAATAATAAATGATTATTAAATAATATTATTTTATAAAAGTTAATAAATAAATCGACATATGTTTTATTTTTTTTTTTCTTTTTTTATATAATTTCTTTATGAAAATATATATATATATAATACAATATAACTACATTATTTATAATATATATATATCTTTTTTTTAAAAAATAAATAAAAATAAAATAAAATAAAATAAATAAATATGAAAATAAAAATATATATATATTTTAATACAAAAAATATAACTGTGTTTCTTATTGGTAAATATTTATTTATTTATGTACAATTTTTAAAAATAAATATGGAATATTAATATTTGGCAACTAATTTCCCTTCTTTTTCTTTACCATTTTTTTTTTAAAAAAAAAAAAAAAAAAAAAAAAAGAATACATATAATATATTATTATTACCTTTATTATTTTTATGATATAAATGTGGGTATTAAAAAATTAATCCAATTAACCAGAATTAAAAGTTTTAATTTTAATATATTTTTCTTTTATATACTTTTTAATTATTTTATTACTACTATTTGATATATTTAAATTTTTTTTATAAAAAAAAAAAAAAAAGGTTAGTAATATTTTATACTATTAGAGACTTCACTTTATCAGTTTTTACTTTTATTATTTTTTTTTAAAGTCTTTAAAGTTAAAAAAAAAAAAAAAAAAAAAAAAAAAAAAAAAAAAAAAAAAAAAAAAGATTAAATCATATATTTATATATAAATTTACATGTATATATATTAAAATAAAATTAATTATCTAAAATATATGATGAAAATTATTGAATAAAATATATATCATACATAATTAATATTGTATATTAAATTTTTTATGATTTTTGATTAAAATAGCTTAATACTAATTAGTCCAATTATAATTAATATAAGGATCAAATATATTAAAAAAAAAATCATACAATTTAAAATAATACTAATTTTGGTTTAATAAAATGTGAATAATATTATATAATATATTATATATAATTAACAAAAATTTTATTATTAATTATTATTATTATTACTATTATAAAATTTATTATTATTACAATAATTTTATATTTATTTTTTTTTATTTTTTTTCTTGTATTTTTGTGTATATTCACATGGAAGTAATTATCTATTAATAATTTAGATATTTATTATTTGATATTTATAATAATAAATGAGCGAACAAATAAGTAAATAATAATGAAGATATAATAATAAATAAGCAAACAAATAAGTAAATAATAATGAAGATATAATAATAAATGAGCAAACAAATAAGTAAATAATAATAAAGATATTTAATATATTAATATATAATAATAATCATTAACTAAGTCAAAACATTGATTTAACAATAATATTTAATAACAAAAAGTTCTATACGACTATTTAATTCTATAGTTTAGAGTTTTTACCTTAAAATGCTAAATCACATTACTTTTAGTTTATGATTAATATTTTAACATAATTAAAATCAATATTCATTTATTATATGAGATATTTAACTCCAATTTATTTAATATATTGAAACAATCTTCTTCATAAATAATCTTATATTTTATTATATCTTATTAACCATATTTATAAAAAATAAATAAATAAATAAATAAATAAATAAAAAAAGAAAAGAAAACAGTTAAATTAATTATTATATATTAAATTTATATTATATTATAATATAAATAGAATAGATTAAATAGGCTAATTCTTTTTTAGTATAAATTAAAGTGGTAATCAATATAATTTTTTTTTTAATTTTAATAGATTAAAGTATATTATGGAAATTTAATTTAAATAATTTTGCTTTTGCAATATACCCACATAATACCCACATAATTTCATAAAACTCAATATTTAAATATATTTATAATATATTAGGATATATTTAAAATGTTTACTAAAAATTTTTTTTTTGTTCAATTTATACATTCATAATTATTCAAATATATATATTAAATTACATTATAAATATTTTTTTTTTACTATTCATTCATCTATTTCATAATTCTTTTATTATTATTATTATTATATTATTTAAATTAGTTAAGCTTTTTTTTTTTAAAATTAGTTAAGCTACAATGGAAAAATGAAGAATAGAACTTTTTTTAATTTATTTAAATTGTAGTTTAATTTTATATAATACCATATATAGTAAATTGTTATATGATTCTCTATGATTATTATTAATATCAAATTCTGGACAAAAAGTTTTAAAAAATTTCTCTATCTTCTCTAAAATAATAATTGAGACCTAAAAATAACTAGGCAAAATAATATAAAGTTATAATATTTTTATAATACAAATTATTAAATTGGTTTTATAATACTTGATAATTAGTAGTTAACTTTTTTAATATTTAATAATTTATTTTTTTGATATTTAAAATAGCATCTAAACTTTATAAAGTAAATAATAGTATAATTAAACTGTTAAACCATACATTAGTCGTAATTAAATAAATAAATTATAATATTTGAAAACCTTTTAAATATAAAACTTTAATTAATATTATTTATATATATGAAACAAAAAATATATATATTTAAGATTTCATTAATATTATATTATATATCAATTATATTCTAATTTGTAAACATAATTTTAATGAATAATAAAAATATATATATTATATTATTACTTTTATTATATGATAATAATAAATTGAGGATTACTTCTTCTTAGCAATAATCATAAATTAATTTTTAATATAATTGTACAATTATTGCTTAAATTCTTTTTTTTAAACAATACAAGTTTGTCAAATAAAATAAAATAAAATAAATACATAATTAGTTATTTATAAATATAAATAATAAATTAATAAACGAATAAATAATATCTATCATAATAAATAAAATTTATTATTTAATTTATATTAAAAATTTTTTTTTTATTTTAAATTTTTTTTTAATTTCTCAATCATGATAAATGTTAATAATCCATAAATTTTATTTATTGAATATTCTTTTTTTTTTTTTTAATATTTATAAAATGTATAAAAAATACGAATTATCAGTATAATTATTACCAATATATAAATTATCATATCTATAATTATAATAAGAGTCATTTAATTTTTAATTAATAAATTGAAATGTATTATTTAAACAATCCATAAATTTTTATTAGAAAAACTTTTATGCATAAATTATGAGATAAATTTCAGTATACCTCTTTATTTTTATATAATTACTATTAATTTATTATTTCTTATACATAATTGTATAATTGTTGAAAGACATTAATATCAAATATTTATTATTTAGTATTATGGCACAAAAGATGATAATATTTCAATTAGAAATTCATTAACTGAAGATTAATAAAATTTAAATTATCTAAATTTAATATACTAATGTACATTAAATATCATATGACATAATGAATTATGATTGGATTGATCAATATAATGGTACAAATTGTTATAATTATTAAAATATATATTATAAAAAAATATTTCAATTATATATTAATTAAACTCAAATATTATAAATGATAATTACAAAAGTTCAAATTTACTACATACGCCCCTTGAACTTACAATCATTTTATAATATCATTAAATTGAATTTAAAATTACGTTTCTTATATTAAATAATTGAAATTATTTATTTTAATTTTTAGTCAAATTATTTTATATTGATAAATTGAATTCCTTCCATTATTTCTATTATCTAGGTCTTTTATATTATTGATATTATAGTAATAATTACTTTTAAAAAGTCTTCTACTGTTCTTATAAATATTTACATTGATCTCTTTTTTTTAATATCCATTGGTAGCGTATTTATTGTAATATTTAATTGTTCATATTCAATATAATTAATTCCATATTCTCCTAATAGACTGATTATATTATATGAAACTGTAAGGCAGTCCAGCAGGGACAGCACCACCTACTAAGTAGGAAGTTAGATAAGGGCTCCAGTAATAATTTATTGTGTGTCAACAGGATGTGTAGTTGGGGAGAAATCCTGCTATGGTCGTTAAAAAAAAAAAAAAAAAAAAAAAAAAAAAAAAATTATTATAATAAATGATAATTGCAAGAGCTCAATATCAGCACATAACTCATCAAGCTCACTATTACACGTACAAAATCTAATTTCATATTTAATATAAAAATTATATTTTATTATAAAAAAAAAAATAAACTTTTTAAAGTTTAATAATAAAAAAAATGATTATAAGATCATATATGATATATATTGATATTATATATATTAAAGAGATTGAGTTTATTTTAGTATTTTATATTTTTTGGTTGGTTATAATAGGGTACAGGTTCATTTATTCTTGAAAAAAAAAAAAAAGTTAACAGAAATATAATTTGTATGTTCTTTATAATAAAAATTTAAAAAAGGAAAATATTATATTTCTTTAATTTTTAGATTATAAAGGGAATACTAAAATAAGTATAGCAAAGACCTCTAGGAAGATAATAATATTCCAAGACATATAATAAAGTTAATTCCTATCTCTTAAAAAAAAAAAAATAATAAAAATAAAAAATAAAAAATAAAAAATAAAATAAAATAAACTTCATTAATACTTTTTCATCTTCACTATTAATAGTATATTTATTAAAAATATTTAAAATTTTAAAAAAAGATATATATATATATAAGATATAAGATTTTATAATTATTAAAAAAAAATTATAATCATTATCACAAATGAGTTTAATTGGATGTGGTGAATCTCGTATTCCCATTTCATTTTAATAACTGAATTAAATTAATACAGCATTTAAGATATAATAATATTAATATTTATGTACTTCCTTAACTATTATAATTCTTTATTCATAGTATATATATATAATATATATATTGATAAAAGTAAAAGAAAAAAAAAAAAAAAAAAAAAAAAAGAAAGAAAGAAAGAAAGAAATAAAAAAAGATAATAACAAAAATGAAAAAAAAATAATAATAATAATAATAATAATAAATAAATAAATAAACAAATAAATAAATAATGAAGATTATTATCTTATTTTTTTTATGCTATTGATATAATTTTTTTTTTTTCATTTTATTTTACTATTTTTTATAACTAAATAAGTTATTTCTACAAATTGTATTATAATTACAATGTGTCTTTTTTTTTTTTATTTATTTATTTTTTATTTTAAAAAAATTAAAAAGGGAAAAATTTTTTAAATTAATTCAAAACATAAATTATTGATTATTGTTTAAATAATTTTTCTAATGTATGAAAAAATTATTAATATTTAATTATTTATTATAAAATAAAACCTAATTGATTAATACATTCTTGGATAAATATTACTATATAATAATTCACCAACTTCAAAGGCAGCCTTTAATTTTTTAAATTAGTAGTAATTATAATAATTATAATTATAATAATAATATTTAAATATTTAAATTGAATGATTTTATTAATATTAATATAATATATATATATATTATTATTATTATTATTAACTTTTATTTTTTAACTTTTTAATGATTAATCCTTACTTCATTAAACATTAAATAAGTATAATTATCACTTTCCATATGTTCTTCAATAGTTTTAACAGTCGAAGACTTAATATTAATTGATGCAATACCATCCTCTTTAATATATAATAAGTACATTTGTTGAAATTGTTTTTTAAAAATTGATTCAAATGGATTATATAAAGCAGAATTAATAGTATCTCTATGTAATACATCGTAACTTGAAAAGGATGCTATTTGTTATATAAATAAATTCATTAATTAATAAATAAATTTAATAAATAGGTTTAATAAAAAAAAAAAAAAAAAAAAAAAAAGTTAAATATTGTATAAATAAAAATATTAAAGTATTATTGATATTCACTTGATTCAGCAGAATTTCCATTATTTCCTTTTTTAGAATAATACTGAATAACTATATTCATTAAATCACAATGAGCAAGGAAAAACAATAAATTCTCAATACAGAAGGTGTGATTGGAAATATCCTATGTATTTTATTATTAAAAGTATAACAGTAAAATAAATAAATTGTTAATTTTTTATATTATTTCAAAGTTGCTTATAATTAACTATACAATTTTTAAATAGTACATACTCTAACTTGTTCTCTAAATGAAGAAATTGATAATTTTGCTAAAAATTCTTCCTTAGTTAACTTTATATTTATTTATATTTTAATTTTATAATAATAAAATCATTATATATAAATATTACTTATATAATATATTATATATATATATACGTGTGTGTGTGTGTTATATATTTCTTATTATATGATATATATATATATATTATTGATTTTAATTTTACCCTTCCTTCATCACTTTTAAATTTCGTCATATATACTTTTATTAATGGTATGATGACACACATAATTTGAATAGATAAGGAAAAGAATTGAAATATATAAACTCTATAAGCTAACATTGTCATTCCAAGTTTACTCAGCATAGTTAATTGCATTACAATGAAACCTTCATTATATATATTTAATTTTTTTTTTTAATTATAAAATTGATATATTATATTTAAAGTATATAAATATATATATTATAGTTTTTTTTTTTTTTTTTTAATATTAACATATATATTAATATTAAGAATTAAATAATAGATTTATACATTATATATTATTATTTGTTTAAATACATACAAATAATATCTACTACTACAAATGTTGTATATTCAATTCTAAGTTCTATATCCCATTTTTGATTATAATATGCTTCATAAAACATATAAAAAGATGTCAAAATGATGATAACATTTAAAACTATCTTCGGATAACTTAATGGTTTCAATTCGTTAGGACATGAATCTAACATTCCTGATCCCTTATCGGGATTCCAATACGCAATAGTGATATATGTATAATATGCAATTAAAACAATAAGAGGAATAATAACAAGATAAATTGTAATTTTCTAAATATGAAAAATTTAATTTATTTTATTTTAATATAAATACATATATATATATATTATAAAATATTTTAAAACATGAAAAAAATAAAAAATAACAATAAAAAAATGAAAATATACATATATATATATTATAATTGAATCAATGAAATGATATTATAAATATATACAATTAAATTTATAAATAAAAATATTTTTTAAAAAAAAAAAAATAAAAATAAAGTAAAATAAAATAAAATAATTTATTATCTATCATGAAAATATTATTATTATTATGTTACTTTATTAATGATTAAGTTTAATCTTTTAAAATAAAAAATTGGATCTGTAATTCCAAGTCTTTCACCCATTGTAATATCATTAGAAGTAATACCATCTTTAGATATAAATGAATAGGTTTTTATTGAAGATAGTGTTTCACTGGATTTAAATTTGGCTTTATGAGATTCTATTCCAGCACTTTTACTAATATTCCTTTCATCATTTTTAGATGTTTCTTTTTTATTAGTCCTTTTTCGATTGCTGAAGTTTAATTTAAATATACTTAACCGTTGCATATAATATGTTTTTATATATCTCGAAAAAGTGCTATTTGTTAATTATTATGAAAATTATTAAATGATATTATATATATATATATACATGTTTTATAATTAATTCATTAAAAATTATATTGAGAATAACAAAAAAATAAAAAAATAAAAAAATAAAAATAAAAAAATAATAATATATATAAATTAATATATTAATAATACATTGATATTATAGTTAATATTTTTTAAATTTAACCTACAGAATAACGAAACTAAAAATCAAAGAACTACAAAACCATGTATTAACTAAAAATTTATTAAATATACATTATATTTCATATAAATGTTACTAAATTTAATTATTTTAAAAGTATATTTAATTAAGATAATTTTTACAAAAATAAAATAATTATACTAATTTAAGAAATTAGAAATTGTTTTTCTAAATTACATATGCATTTTATTCCGGTCATACGAATTATCTAAATAGTTATAATTATTATTATTATTATTATTATTATTATTATTATTATTATTATTATTATTATTATTATTATTATTATTATTATTATTATTATTATTATTATTATTATTATTATTATTATTATTATTATTATTATTATTATTACTATTATTATTATTATTATTATTATTATTATTATTATTACTATTATTATTATTATTATTATTATTATTATTATTATTATTATTATTATTATTATTATTATTATTATTATTATTATTATTATTATTATTATTATTATTTATTAATATTATTATTATTTATTATTATTTAATATTAAATATTATTTGATTTTCAAGGAAAAATGTAAAATATACTCTATATAATTAAAATATTTAAAAAAAAAAATATTGCATTTTCATTATCATAATAGTTATAACATTAATATTAAAACAAAATAAAATGGATAAACATAATAGTTTTGATAATATTTTGTATAATTTTTTAACTTTTTTTTTTTTTTTATTAACTAACCGGTACAAAAATAGAATTTATACCACTTAAAATTCCTGCGATAAAAACACTTCTAGGTTGTCGATATTTAATTAATACATTATCTTTATTAATTATATATAAAATTAATGGGGGAACGTATGCAATAATCATAAATATCATTAGAGTATTTTCTACTACCATATTAGGTTCAAAACCACAATCAGCTTTTGCTATTAATTCCATGTTAATATATACTGGATAATATTGAGGGCATCCTGAAGGTATAATAAATCCTTCTGGTGCCGTTGGTGGTCCACCTGTTGGTGTTGCACTATCAGACATTACACCTCCAATATAATTAATAATATATAGTTTTTTTTTTCTTTCTTTCTTTCTTTCTTTCGTTAATTATCCTTTTTTATATTTATATTTATATTTTTATTAATTTTAAAATTTTAATTTTTTTTTTTTTTTTTTGTTTCTCTTGATAGATTTTTATTTTTTCTCTTAAATCTCATAACAATAATATTTATTAACAATATTTAATATTTGTTCAAAATTTTAAATAAATCATAAAGGAAATTATATATATATAAAGATTGAAAAATGTTAATATTAATATTAAGTTTTGTTTGTTTTTAGAATTAAATAATTCTTAGTATTATAAATTGTAAGGAGAAAATATTTATGTAGTAGTGACTGTTCATAATTAATAATTAAAAAAAAAAATTGCTTAATATTTTATATTCCTCTTTTCGTTTATTTTTATTTTCTTATTTTTTGATAATTTATATATATTTATCTCTTTTTAATAATGGTATCTTCTCTAATTATTAAACGATAAAAAATTATATTTTAATTCATTCACAATAATATATTTAGTTACCTCTAATAATTAAACCATGTAAAAGAGGAAGGGGAAAAAAGTACAGTTACAAAATGGTGAATTTATATTAAATTTTCTTTTTTTTTTTTTTTTTTTTTTCTAATTTTTACAAATTTCTGTTATTTTTATAGTTATTAATATATTGAATCAAGCAATTTTTTTTTTCTTGAATTATTTCTACTCTTTGAAAGATGAATAATTTATTAAAATAGATTTATAGATTTACCAAAAAAAAATTCAAAAGAAAAAAAATAAATTATTATTTTAAAACTCTTAATTCTTAATATATATATATATATTTATATTTATATTTATCATACAAATAAAGATATATTCAATTAAATTCATTATTATATCTTCATTTAAAAAAAAAAAAAAAAAAAAAAAAAAAAAAATTACTATATGATAATAAGATTATTAAAATTTTAGATTATTTACAAACTTTTTAACATAATGGAAAAAATTTTTTATAAATTTATTTATAATTTAATAATGATTAGAACATTTTAAATCAGAATTGATACTTTTATTTTATTACGTATTTATTCATTTATTTTATTACTTTGAATTAAGAAAGACCTATTCATTTTAAGAATATATTATTATCTGTAATATAATAAAATATTATAATAAATACAAAAAAGTTTTATTTTATCTTATTTTTTTTTATCTATTATTTTTTATTTATTATTTATTTATTTAAAATTTAATAAATATGATTTATTAAAAAATTAAGTTTTACTATTAAACAAAAAAATAAAATAAATACATAAAAAAAAGATTTTCAACTCATATTTATATTTTTTGTAAAAGTTAATGTTATCAAAATATAAAGACATATATAAGTTTCTAAAAAAAAAAAATTTTTTAATATTCGAATTTTTTTTTTTTTTTTTAGTAAAAATAGAAAATAATAGAAATAAGGATATAATCTGCCTTCACTAAGTTAGAACCTATAAGGTTTAATTTAATCTCATTTTTTACCTTGAATATATTTGTATTTTATATTTATATATTTACATTGTTTCCTTTTTGTTTTCATTTTTAGCTATATCCTTATATGACTTATTATCTATTCAAAAATCTACATCACAATAAGCTCTTAAAATTATCTTTCTATTATAATGAATTAATAGATCCAATCAATCTTTTATAATTGGTTTCGTTTTTTTTTTTTTTTTTTTTTTTTCAGAGTTTTCTTTACCTACTAATTTTGTCTTAAATACATGGTTATTTTAGTATTGTTAATATTATAGTTAGTTTAACATTTTTAATTTATTCTTAAATTTAAAATTTTTAAGATTTTTAAAATTTTTAAAAATTTTAAAATTTTTATTAATAATCTTTTTTTCACATTTTTGTCAAAAAAATTTTTTTTTTTTTTTTTTTTTTTTTTTTTTGGGATTTTTATACCTTTTTAAATTTTTTATCGTTTTTTCTATTAAAAATATCATTGTTTTTATTATTTTTGTTATTTTCATGTGGAACTTTGGTATGGCTTTCATTTGATGGTAATTAATTTTATACCATCTTCAATATTTGAAATTTTGAGAATTTCCTTTTGACTTTTAGACTAATTTTTGATCTGATTTTTATTTCAATTTAAAAGAATTGATTATTTTTTTGAAATTCTAGATTTCATTATTATCATCATTTTCATTTTTTGAAATTTTGGTCTTCATTAATTTTAATCTTCATTAATTTTTTTCGTTTTCTGAATTATTATCTAACATATTTTCAATATTATATTAAATTTGTATGATCTTCAAAATTAATTTTATTTTGTTTGTTTTTATTCAATTCAAGTACATTATGATAAATGGATTGACTAGAATTGGTGTCGTAAGCGTTGCTCCCCCTCAATTTGTTTATCAAAAAGATTTGATGAATAAAAAAAAAAAATGAAGTGTTTAGTGAGCCTAATGTACTCTCATTGAAATATACATCACGGATGATAATTATTGATTTTGAAGTTAATGTCGAGAACATGATAACCAGGAGAATTGAAAAGAATAACCTAAGAAAATACCTGGTTTTGTATTATTTTCAATTTTTTATTTTTTTTTTCCTAAATATTCTCTGTTTGTATCTTATAAGGAAAAAAAAAAAAAAAAAAAAAAAAAAAAAAAAAAAAAAACTTTATATCGAAAAACTTTTAAGTTTAGATATACTAATTTTCTTATTGAAAAATAATTCATTTGGAATTATAAAATTAGATGATACTATTAAATCAATTTAAATCCACATCAAGAAACTAACAAGATAGAAATAATTTAACAGTACTAAGTAATGTTTTGGCGCAATTATTTAATAACTATTAATATTTAATTTATTGAATTGTGATATTAGAAAATGTTAATAAATTAATGAGTCAGTGAGATTCTTAATCTGTTAAATAAAAGACTTAAAATAAGAAATAATATATATTATATTATATTATTTATTTATTTATTTATTTATTTATTTATTTATTTATTTATTTATTTATTTATTTATTTATTATTAACATTTAAATATTTATCTATATATATCTATTTATATTAATATATATATATATTTATTTATTTATTTGCTCACTAATTATAAAAAACATTGACAATAATAAATATAATTTAAATAAGAATAAGAATAAGAATAAGAATAAAAATAAGAATAAGAATAATAGTAATAATAATAACAATAGTAATATTGAATAAAATAGTATCATTAAAAATTATTTTTTCAACTTATAAATAATGATAAAAAAAAAAAAAGAAATATAGACTCACACATAATGGGTACTTATTACTGTAGATATGATGATATTTGGCATACCAGTACAACGACGCCGTTCACAACATGTCGTTACAAGTTTGCTCGGAGCTGAACTCCCTATACATTATTACATATATTTCCATTGACAATGAGCATCGGAACTAAGAGCCATTCACTTCCCCCCCTAGTGGATGTTATCATTGGAGTGTTGTTGGAATTTGTCTCTCCTAATTCCTATAGAATTAACTGAAGCTATCATCAAGGCTTATGATTAAATGGTAGCGTAATATCAGGATTGGGTGAAGAAGCAGTCAAGGGAAATCCTTTTGGATACCACCTGTGGTGGTTGCATTATACCCCAGGAGAGAAAACCTTTGTGCTTACTTGGTGTTATATTCAAATAGCAACAATGAAGTTAATAATGTTTATGATTTCATATAAGAACTTTTTTTTTTTCTTTTTTTTTTTTTTTTAAAAAAAAAAAAAAAAAAAAAAAAAATAGAATAATATTATTAATAAATGTTTATTAATTTAATCCAAAAAAAAAAAAAAAAAAAAATAATAATAATAATAATAAAAATAAAAATAAAAATAAAAATAAAAATAAAAATAAAAATAAAAATAAAAAAATAAAAAAAAATAAAAATAAAAATAAACGGAATAAAATGAAATATTTAAAAAAAAAAAAAAAAAAAAAAAAAAAAAAAGCAAAAATAAAAAATATAAATAAAAAATAAAGATAAAAAATAAAAATATAAAAAAAGTAAATATTAATAATAATAATAATAATAAATAAATTAATAAATAAATAAATAAATAAAAAAAAATAAAAAAAAAATATATAATAATAATTAATTATACTTCGTATTTATATATATACTTTTTAAGTATTTTTTTAAATACTTTTTAGTAAAGTAAAAAGTTCATATATAAAAATTATAAAGAATAAGAAAAACGAAATGTAAAATTTTTTATTTTTTATTTTTTATTTTTTTTTTTTTAAAATATTATTTAATAAATAAGGAAAAATAATAATTATAAATACATATATTACTCGTTTTAAATAGTCTAAATAAATACAAATATAAAAAAAATTAATTTACATTGATGAATAAAATTATTTATGATTAAAAAAAAAAAAAAAAAAAAAAAAAAAAAAAAAAAAAAAAAAAAAAAAAAAAAAAAAAAAAACATAATAAATTTATATAAATTATTTATTATCTATGATTAAATTAAATTATATAGGTTGAGAGTTTATGTTATAACACTAATTATTAAATGTTTGTTTTTTCTTTTTAATAATAAAAAGAAAAAAAAATTATAATATAAAAAATGTGTATTGAATTGAATATTCTAATTTTATAATTAAAAAATTGTAAAATGTTTTTGAAATGTTCAGAAATTTTATTCCATTTCTATGTTACCTTATATATATATATATTTACTTTTTTTTTTTTTTTTTTTTTTTTGTTCTATCTCTATTTTCAATGATTATTATAACATATTCGTTAATAATAGAACCTTCTTCATTAACTTTTTTGATTATGAAACTTTAAGTATATACCAATACAGATTTTTTTTTTTTTTTTTGGATATAAATTATATTATAAAACCACAGAGTTTATTATCGGTTATTAATCATTTTCTTATGAGTGAATAGTAAATAGTTTAGAATCAATGTTTTTTGCATTATAAAATACTATGTTGGTTCTATTTAATCATCAGTTGCTGCTGAGATTTCACTAATATTATTATTAATATTTTGATGACCTAACATATAAAAAAAAAAAAAAAAATAATCATTATTAATTATATAATAATCATTTTCAGTAAAAGTAATATTAACAATAAAAATTAAATATTTCTTATTTAATTCTTATCAAATATATTCGAAAAAAAAAAAAAAAAAAAAAAAAAAAAAAAAAAAAAAAAAATATATATATATATATATATATATATTAAAATTACATATTATGATTTATTAAAAACATACCTTCTTTTACTAATAAATAAATATAATAAAAAGATGAATACTACTAATAGGAAAGCAATACCAAGTATAATAAAACGATATTTACTCCAAATTGTTTGTACTTTACCACCCCATAATGCTTTATTAGTAAATTTGACACTTCTTGCCTTACCACCTATAAGTTTAATCCATGCTGTTTTTGGGTCATTACCAATTTGTTCAATACTATCAACAGATTTTGAATCAATTTCAAAATTTCTATTAATAAATAATGGAACTTCACATTCTCCTGAAGAAATAATTTCAACACTTTCAATAACTCGAGTATCATCATTAATAATCATTTTGTATTCTGGATTACATTTAACACGATCCATTCTTTTAATGTAAGTTTGAGCAAGTTCATCCATTTTTAATGAAATAATTGGCCAATCGACATACCTTTTTAATAATAGATTATATTCATTAACATTTCTACATAAAATAATAATAATAATAATAATTAAACTTTAATACAAATTATATTTACTTTGTTATTTCTTCTATAGTTCTTTCTACCCATTGTTGTAATAAACCATAATGACCAGAAGCTCCATTCATAGTAATAGTTGGGAAATCAGCATTACGTAGATTACTCTGTTATTTGAAATTTAAATATATATAATAGATATATTAAGAATATTTAATAAATTTTTATATGTAAAATTAATTACAATATTTAATAAATATTTATATATAAAATTAATTACAATATTTAATAAATATTTATATATATAATTAATTACAATATTTAATAAAAAAAAAAAAAAGAAAAGAAAAGAAAATTACCTCATGGAACATAAATGGATCATGTCTTAATTGTAAAAAGAGTTTAGTAACATGTAATGCTTCAAGGTCTAAAATTTGTTTCCATGTAAGATCAGACTTATATAAATTATTATAATAAATTTCGGTACCTTCAATTGTATCAATATCCCAATAAACTTGGGTTGGTTGACGTGGAATAACAATAAATCCATCAAAATTAGAAGTTTCCATAGTGGTTACCACTGGAACGTATGGATTAGTCATATTGGTAATATCCGCACGAGAAGTATCACCAACCCCATAAATGACATTGTATTCTTTAAAAGCTTCTAAACAGTGACCATTATGTAAACCACTAATTTCTGGACAAACAATACTGTTCTTGGAGAACCATTCTTTTTCATACAAATCTAAGTAATTCTTATTAGCCATTTTAATGTTTAACCCAACTTCATTCTCAACATCAAACTTTGAAGCATAATCAAGATTTTCATGACTGAAAGTATGAGAAAGCCAAAAGAAATCATCTTGATTGTCTGGATTTTGAGCAAAAAAATCATATAATGGATCATTTCTTAAGGCTTCTGAATCCCATTCAGTATCTTCTTCACCACTCCATCTTTGATCACCAATTTCATTCAATGGCTTAATATAAATATCTTCTTTAGGAGTAAGAGTCCAATTTTTAATTTCCAAACTTTTATGTTCCGAAGCTACCAAAATTGGTATACTATTCATAGCTAATTCAGTTCTATAGAAAGAACCCTTTGGCATACGATCAGCAACAGTATTTTGCCATTCCATAATACCTTCTATATCTTCAACTGAAGTTCTAAATGAACGATCTTCCTTTAAAAGTTGATTAACAGTATTATTAGCAAAAAAATCATCAACCTGGACACCAAAGTAAATTCTTCTAAAACCATTAACAATACCATAAGTTGTCCAATTAATCCAAAAGTGACTAGTAAAGAAAGCAACAATACTATCAACAAATGGAATAAATAAATACATTGAATTAATTCCTTCTTTATCATAGAGAGCACCAGCACACTACATTTTATTTATTTTTAATATATATTTAAATATAATATTTAGAATTTTTTTCTTATACTTGAAATTATATAACTAATATTAATTTTTAATATTTATATACAATAGTTTTAATATTTATTATATTTTAATATTTAATTATAATATTTATGTATTATTATTTTTAATATTTACACTAGCTTTAGTATTATTAAATTTTAATAATTCTTTAAGAGCTTTAGAATCAGAAATAGTAGGTTCATAATGACTAATTGGAGTAAGAGTACCTTTATAATCACTACCAATAATTTTAAATAATTTAATTATTTGCAATTAACATTTATATTAATATATATATATATATATATATATATACATTCCATCTATTTCTATTTTTATTATTATTTTTTTTTTTTTTTAATAAAAAATTTTCACTTACATTGAGGAATTTGGAACATCAAAGACTATATCTTTACCCTTCATTTGAATTTGTTCTGCTAATTTATTACCTTCAGAAGTTAATTGAACACCTGCAGTAGTTTTAACTTGAGTAGTATCAGCAAAACCTTTTGAAGTATCTGGTTCTGAATTTAAATATGCTACTCTAACATTATACTTTTTTTGATAATTTTCAATTTGTATTTTAAGTTCAGCTGGAAAATTTGATTTTGAAGCACCTTCAATAATAATAGAATTAAATAGAGCACCATTTTCATTTTCTAAATAAACTGAATTAATAGGTAATGTAACGGAATCGAAGGGAATACCATAACTATTTAACATAGTTTGAATAATAGAATTTTTTGTTCCATCAGTAATATATAATGTTTTCATTCTAATTTGAAATGCCAGAATATTTGTTATAAATATTCCTAAAAATAAAAACAAATAATGTAAATTCTTATACATTTTAACTTTCTTTAATTTTTTGACAAATAAAGAAAAAAAAAAAAAAAAGTTATTGTAAATTCTATTGATTTTTCACTAATTTCAATTTCAAATATTGAATTTAAGGTATATAGACTATATTTAATATTTATATTATAATAGTATAAATTCTATTATTTATTGATTATATATAATCTTCTTAAATAAAATTACAGTTTAATGTTTTTTCACTAATTTTAATTTCAAATATAGATTTTAAGTTATATACACTATCTTTAATATTTATATTATTATAGTACAAATTCTATTATTTTTTATTGTTTATATATTATCTTCTTAAATAAAATTACAGCTTTAGTATATCTGTAATAATATTATGGCAAACAAGAAGAAATATATTTAATTTCCTTTAAAATAAAATTAACAAATTTCAAAATAACAAATATTATAATTCTAAAAATATAATTTAACAGAAATAAAACTAACAAAATAAGCTAAAAATAATTTCGGTTTTTACTACTACATAATTAAAAAAAAAAATTATTATTATTATATAGTAATATATCTATTAAAGAATATTTAAATAATAAGATTTAAATACAGTATAATTCAATAATATATTAAATATATTAAAAAATTATTTTTATATTTTTTTAAAATATTAAAAAAAAAATTAAAAATTAAAATAAAAAATATCATTATATTTAAAAAATTAATATATATATTATATAAATACAAAAAATACAATTATTCGTAGATTTAAAATAATATATTATTAATTTATTAACATATTATTATTATCTTTAATACTTATATAAATATATAAAAATAAATAAATTAAAATATTTAATATAAAATAATATGATATTCATTAAAAGAAAATTTTAATTATAATAAAAATAATAATAAATAATAAAAATATAAAAAATATTAAAGATGATAATAATAAAAATAATAATTAATAAAAAAAATAAATAGAATGATATAGATAATATAAATAGAATTAATAAAAAAGAAAAAGAAATTAAATTTGTTAATAAAACAAAGGAATAAAAAATAAAATTTGTTAAAATAAAAAAAAAATTAAATTATTTAAAATGTAAAAAGAAAAAAAAAGAATTAAACTAGTTATAATGAAAAAATATATAATAATGAAAAGAAAAGAATAAAAGAATAAAAAAATAAAAAAATAAAAAAATAAAAAAATAAAAAAATAAAAAGAATAAAAGAATAAAAGAATAAAAGAATTAAAATTAGAATAAAACAAAAGAATAAAATATAAAATAAAATGAATAAAAGAATTAAATTAGTTGATATAAAATATAAAAAAAAAAAAAAAAGGAATAATCAATGTTATTCATATTTCCTAGCATAATTAAAGCTTTAATTTATTTATAAAAAGATTATTTAATTCAATTTATACAATTTATAATTTAATATAAAATTCTATATTTTATATTATTTAGAATTTAATAATATATATATTTAATAATTTATAATGTTATTTTTATATATTTTTAATATAATTTATTAAATAGAAAATTATAAATTAGTGAAATAAAAACCTTTACCTGCTATAAATGTTGCCACAACTTACTTGTAGTACTAAAATAGAAATTTTAATTAAGGCGTTATATATATGTATTTAATAGATAAAAGTTTATTATATAATAAATTATTTTGAAAAAAAAATTTTGTTACACAGAATCTTATTAATAAATTTTCAAGTATTGTTCGAGAAGGGAGTGTACCATTATTGATATATAACAGAAGTAACGAAATATATATTTTTTCCCATAACTTTTGTTTAAGTCTTTTATTTTGTTGTTACAAAAATATTTATATGTGAAATATGAATTTAATGTATTAACATACAATTAAAAAAATATATATATTTTATTAAATATTTAAATTTTTAAATTTTCAACAATTTAAAAAAAAATAAAAAAAAAAAAAATAAAAGGTATATGTTAATGTTAATTATTAGATAATTAAGTGGCACACTCATTAAATTTATTCCTTCTTCATTAATATATGATTTTAATATAAAATATAAATATAAACCCTAATAACTAATAAATAGAATTGTTTATATAGCACATGATATAATATTATAATTAACATAATAAAATAGTTTGTAATATAAAATAAACATATATTTTGATATAAATTGATTTTTGTCCATTAATCTATGCAAGCACAAATTTATTAATAATATTTCTTTTGCTCTATCAATATAAAAATATGGATGATGTATTAAATGTTTTAAATAATTATGAATATAATAAATAATAATTTCTTAAATGTTTATTATTAATTAAATATATAAAAATATGCATATTTCAGTATTATCAAATAACATCACTCATTACTATCTCTTTAAATAAAAAAGTTATATATTACCAATTAATATTTAATAATATTTCTTCATATTAATATCTATATATTTATTTATTTATTTATTTATTTATTTATTTATTTATTTTTAAAACAAGTTTTATTTTTTTTTTAACTATTAATAATTATCACTATATATTGTGTTTCCTTCTTAATGGAAATGCAGTATGTGAAATTTTAAAGATATGTTAGGGTAAAAGTTGGCTTTATTAATAATATCTTTCAGTCACCTTCGAAAGAGTCTTCTTTCCCGATTTCATACTTCCTGGGGTTTACACAGTTCCTTACTATTGTGATCAGCGTTTTTTATACTACGGCCGATTTGTATACCATTAGTTCTACAACTGTTGTCAAGAGCGTCAACATCTAAACGATAAGGCAAAGAAGAAATTTTGATATATATTTGAAAGATAATTTTTATTCACATGTTGTTATCACTGATGAATGGGAAGAGTTAAGAGGTCATTTCTTTCATAAATTCCTAATGTAGCTTTTTTAATATTAATATTAAAGTAAAAATTTTCATTTTTTTTTTTTAATAAATATTATTAAATAAAGTTTATTATTAAAGAAAATAATAATAAAATAAAATAAAATAAAATAAAATTCTCAAATTTAATCTAAAGTTGGCCGCAAATTTAAAAATTAATTTTCAAAATTTAATAAAAATTATAAAAAAAAATTTTTTTAAGAATAAAAATGAAATAATTGAATAAATTTATTTAAAAACAATTATGGGAATCTTTGAAATAAATATTATAGATCAATATTTATTAAAATGAAAATAAAAAAAATTAATAAACTTTATTTTAATTATTATAATTATGATTTATTCATGCCGTACTTTCCCAAAAACAAAAAGTATGTTTTGAAAATTCATTAATATTTATACTTAGAGAATAACTTTTTTTTTTTTTTTTTACTTAAAATACAAATTTTTTTTCCTTTAAATGATTTATAATGATATTTATTTAATAAGAATAAGTATTGAATTATTAATATATAATTACTGTGAAATATAACGCACAATAACCTTATAAAGAACATAAAAGATGAATTTAATAATTCTTCTTTTATACTTTGAAAGTTATTTTTAAGAATATATTTAATAAAGATAAGAATAAGTTTTAATGTAAATATTAATAATAATAGAATATTTAATAAGATAAAAACGAGCATTTAAAATAATAGTTAAAAAAAGATTTAATTAAAATATTAAAATAATTATTTAATTGAATATTCATAAATTAATGTTTGTAAAAAAATTATCACTAAATATCCATGTGATTATATTATATAATTCTTATCAATAAATAATAATTAGTAGGCCTAAGTTAATTATTATTTATAATATAGTTATTAATAATATGCAATATAAATTATTATTTGAAATTTATATATAACAAAAATTTCAATTTCAAATAATAAAAATATTGAAATGTAAAATTGTTAATTTTCTTTATCTAATAGTACAATATATTTGAAAGTACCTTAAACTAGATGATAACACTAAACTTTAAATTATTATATTCATAAAAAAGAATAAACTTTAATAATGATTTTTAATTTTCTTAGTTTTTTTTTATTTAATTTATTTTATTTTATTTATTTTTACATGAATTATTAATTAATAACTAACTTCTATTAATAATTATAACATATAGCCTATTTAATATTATTAATTCTTATACGTATCCTATAATCTAAGCTATTATCCTATTATAATTTATTCATTCAAGCCTAATTATTCTCTAAAAAGGAATATTTTTTTATTATTATTATTTATTTATTATTAGTTCTTAATTTTTATTATTATTCTCCATATTATATTATAATTATCCATTTACATAAATATAAAAGGGGGAGGTGCATTTCAAAAAATTTCATTTCGGAAAATTTACATAAAAAGTTTCATTTCTCAAAAATTTTTTAAAAAGTTAATAAATAAATAAATTAATAATAAAACAAATAAATAAAATATATATTTTAAATAAATAATTAAATAAATAATTAAATAAATAAAAATAAATAAATAAAACTATATTAAATATATAAATTTAAAAGTATTATAAAATAAGTATTAATAATTTAAAAGATGTAAAGGATAATTTAAAATATAATTATTAAAATTAAAAAATAATTATTAAAAAAATTAAAAAATAATATCTAAATAATTTAATTGATCATTTTACACTTTTTAAGCCCTTGCGCAGTATTTTAAAAAATTTTACAATACTAATAAATTTTTTTAATAAAAGAAATATTTATAAATAATCCAATAATAATAAAAAAAAAAAAAAAAAAAAAAAAAAAAAAAGATGAGGACATCTTAAAAAATAGAGGTTAAAAGTAGCACAAAATTAGGATGATTTTAGGTGGTATCTATTTTTTATTTTTTTTTTATTTTTTTTTATTTTTTTTATTTTTTATTTTTTATCTTTTTTTATTTTTTTCATTTTTTATTTTTTATTTTATTTTCATTTTTTATTTTTTTTATTTTTTATTTTTTTTCATTTTTTATTTTTTTTTATTTTTATTTTTTTTTTTTTATTTTTTAAATTTTTTATTTTTTTTATTTTTTTTATTTTTTATTTTTTATCTTTTTTTATTTTTTATTTTTTTTTTATTTTTTTTTTTATTTTTTATTTTTTATTTTTTTTATTTTTTTTATTTTTTTTATTTTTTTTATTTTTTATTTTTTTTTATTTTTTTTTTTTTTTTTTTATTATTTATTTTTTATTTATTTATTTATTATTCATTTATTTTATTATTTATTTACCTATTTATTAAAATTTTGCGAAATGAAACTTTTCCGGAATGAAATTTTGCGAAATGACACACACTCAATATAATTATTATTATTAAATTAAAATAAATAATAAATTAATAAAATATTAATATTTAAAATTCCGAATTATTATTCTATTTTAAATATTTAAAAAGTTAATTTCATATAAATGGAAGTTTATACTATTTCTTTAGTTTCGTAACACTTAAAAAAATCGAAACAGGATCTAACCTGGTTGTTAATCCTTGAGTTAGTATACATAAAGTGAGAAATTGATGAAAAATGATTAGCTGAACATGCTGGATTAATTTCGTAATCTTTGAAATAAATATTAAAATGCGGACGTTTTACTGAATCAATGTATAATTTTTGAACCAGTAAAAAAAAAAAAATTTTTTATGTATAAATTACATAAATATTAAATTTTGAAAAATTCATTTTAAAAGTATATTAAAATAATCAATAAAAAAAATTTAATCAATTAATAATAATAATAATAATAATAAAAAAAAAAAAAAGTTCCAAAGTGAAAATAACTCTACTTTTTTTTATATGATTTTTAATGTAAACTAAAATATGAATTAAAAATTTTAAAAAAAGTATATATATAATTTTTTTTATATTATATATAATTATTAAATTTTTTAATTATGTATATACATATATGTATGTAACATCAATTATAATCAATATTAATCTTAATTGACAAATATTTAATGATTAATAAAAAAGTATGTTTAAAAAATTGCAGTAAATTTAATTATGAAATGGAATAATAATTGGTTAAAAAAACGATATTAAATGATTAAACGTTAATTAAATAAAAAAAAACTTTATCTAATTTTTTTTTAATGAATAAAGTTTTTAATAATGAATATATCAATAATAAAATTATATATTAAATATTATAATTTTATTGCTGGTAACTCAATTTTGATTTTAATTTTTTGTTTTATTTATTTGTTCTTGTTTTTAGGAAAAATTAACCAATAGTATTTATAAAATTTTGACTAATAATATTATAATATTAAAAAATAATATAAAAAATCATTCTACTTTTGGAAATAGTAATATGTATACATATATATATATACATAAAAGTATCATGTTTTAACTTTATTATTTTTAAAATTATTTTAGAAAAATAATTTCTTTAAGAAACGAAAAAAAAAAAAAAAAAGAGAGAGAAAAAATGACCAAAGAAGATATTAACTTAGGAGCCGTTCAAGAAACTTTATTAATTCCATTATATTCTAGATCTCTTGAAGCTAAAAATGAACATCCAAGATTCGATGCTCATTATGATGTTGAATTAATTAATAAAATTAACTATGATTTTTCTAAATTTCATGCAAAAATGAGTAATGAAGGTTGTATTGTAAGAACTATTATTTTAGACAGAGAAGTTAATAAATTTATAGAGGAACATCCGGATTGTGTTGTTCTCAACTTTGGTTGTGGTTTATGTACTAGAACTAAAAGACTTGATATTAAAAATTCTACTTGGTATAACATTGATTTACCTGATGCTATTGAACTTAGAAATAAATTACTTGGTAAGCAACAGAATTGTTACGATATACCAAAATCTATGTTAGATGAAACTTGGGCAGATGAAGTTAAAGTTCAACCAGGACAAGCTATTCTTGTTATTGTTGAAGGTGTGTTTATGTATTTAACCGAAGAAGAAATTAGAACCTTTTTTAATATTATTAAAAAGAATTACAAAAAGGCCTTTGCTTTAATTGAAATTATTCATACTATGTTCGCTAATAATACTAAATACCATGATACAGCTAAAAATACTAATGCAACCTTTAAATGGGGTATTAAACATGGAAAAGAACTTGAAAAAATTACTCCAGGTATTAAATACTTCGAAGAATGGAACTATTTTGATCTCTTTGAAAATCAAGGATTTTTATTTAATACATTTACTAAAGTTGGTTTTATCAAGAATATTTGTAATAAGATTGCTGCTTATGAAATTACTTCTGAATAAAAATATCTTCTAAGTAAAAATCTCTTCTGAATAAAAATATCTTCTGAGTAAAAATCTCTTCTGAATAAAAATCTATGGAAAATTAAAAGAAAATATTTTTTAATTTTTCATTATTTTTTTTTATCAATAAATATATATTAATTTAAAATTACTTTTTTTTTTAACATAATTTATTTTATTAAAATATATATATATATTTTGTTAAAAAAAAAAAAATTGTCAAAATATATATATATATATATATATATTGTTAAAAAAAAAAATTATCAAAAAAAATATATACATATATATATTTTGTAAAAAAAAAATTGTTTAAAAAAAAAAAAAAAAATTATATATTCAATTATATATTCATTTGTCAAAAAAAAATTTTTTAAATAATTTAAAAACAACCTTTGACAATGGATCTCTTGGTTCTCGCAATGATGAAGAATGCATCAAAATACGAGAATTGCAGAATATGTGAATCATCAAATTGAACACATAGCATTTTTTTGGTTTACTAAAAAAAAGTATGCCTATTTGAGTATCAGTAAATATTCTCATAAAAAAAGTTTTTTTTTTTTTTTTTTTTTTGTTATTTGTGTTCTACAACGATAAACAAGATGTTTCACTTTAAATTTATTTATGTTTTAAATTAAAAAAAAAAAAAAAAAAAAAAAACATATCTGTTAATTTCATATTTTTATTAAGAATTATTTGTATATTTAATTATGAATTTAGTTTAACAATTAATAAATTTAACTAAAAATAATATTTAAAAACTTTTTTAATTATTCTGTTTAATAATAACATAAAATTTTAATGAAAGTTTTTTTTTCATTTAGTGGTATTATTTTTTTTATATTGTTATTAACATCATTATAAATGAATATGAAAAAAAAAAAAAATTTTTTTATAATTATTAATTAAATATAATATTATTTATTATTTAATTATTTATTTTTTGTTTTTCATTTGTTATTTATTTATTTATCTATATTAATATATTTATTTATTTATTTATTATTTATTTATTTATTTATTTATTATTTATTTATTATTTATTTATTATTTATTTATTTATAATTTATTTATTTGTTTGTTTGTTTGTTTGTTTTAATATTACTATTTAAATTTATAGTACTATTTTTTTTTCTTTCTGTTTTTTTTTTTTTTTTTTTTTTTTTTTTTAATTTATTTATATATACATATATATGTATATATATATATATATATTAATTTTCTTTGAATTTTATTTAACAAAGATTTTTTATATATTTTTTAATTAACGTATATTCATCTTTTTATTTTAATAAAAATAGACTTTAAAAAAAAAAAAAAAAAAATTTTTTTTTTTTTTTCTTTTTAAAATTTACAATTAAATTTATTATTAATTTTACAAATAAACAAAATTAAATTATAGTTCATCTTTATTAATTTTATCTTGTTTTTTATTAGATTTTTCATTATCGTTATCTTCTTTTTCATTTCCAATTTCTTCAATGTTTTCTTCTACTAATTTCTTTTCTTTTTTCTCTTTTTCATTAATTTTAGTTAGATCTTCAGTATTAGTATTTTCAGTACCAAATTCTTTTATAAAGTCCATAATATTTTCAACATCTGTATCACTATTGGATACTTCATACCTTTTACCATTTTTATCCAATAATACAACTTCAAATTTTACATCATCCGTATTAGATATTTTATCTTTACGTTTTTCAAGCCATGACTTTAATTTTTCCTTAGTAACAACTTCAAAACTTAAATCATCTCCTTTTACTTCAACTTTACCATCTTTATTATCTGTTGTTTTATCAATTGCATCAGCTAATGAATCTGCAAGTTCATTTAAAACCTTATCTACAACTTTATCATCAAGATTTAATTCATTAGCATATGGAAGAAGTGTATCTAAAAATTCACTTCTTTTCTTTTCTAATTGATCTTCTAAATTCTTTTTTATAGCATCACGCTTTTCTTCTGATTTCTTTTGTTCTTCACTATTTTTTGTTTCATCTGCTTTATCATTTTCATCTTTTTTAATATATGTTACACCTGTATGTTTTTTACCTTTCTTTGATATATTTTTTTTGGATGTTCCTTAGATTTTTCAATTTCAGCCATAGATCTCTTTCTACGGAATACAGGGAATGGAAGATTTTTAGGTTGTTCATCTGTTTCAAGATTTTCTTCTTCATCATGATCTTTTCCATATATATATATATATATATTAATAATACAAAATAGTATAAATAATAATATTTTAAATATATTTTAAAAATAATAATATTTTAAATATATTTTAAAAATAATAAAAATTTTTTAACATTAAATATTATAAATAACATAAAATGTAATTTAAAATTTTTTTTCTAAAAAAATATATATATACCACTAATTGGATGGCATAAAATAGAATTTAGTGACTTTTTAGAATCAAAACCAGGATTACTACATAATCTTGGTGTATTTATGATTACAACATAATTACATGTCGATACTTCTTTGACTGATTGAATACCTTCAGATTCACCACAATAAAACTATTTTATTAATTAAGTTATTTGTTAATTATTAATTTTTTTTTTTTTTTTTTTTTTTTTTTTTATTGTTAATTTTTTTTTGTTTGTTTGTTCGTTTGTTTGTTCGTTTGTTTTTATTTATATGTTTGTTTGTTTATATATATATATATATATATAGTTATTTAGTTTGTTAATTACCATATAAAGGTATAAAAACAATATTATTTAATATCAATATACTAAAATATCTTCATAGTAAAATAAGAAAATTATTAATATAGTTATCAAAATAATTACACGTAATTCAGCTTGTCTTGGTTTTCCTGTGATATCACATATTGTTCCATCAACCATCATTTGAGTTAAATAGTTTTTACCAAATGGACCTCGTTTATAAATTTCCTTTTGATATTTAAAATCTGGATCTTCAAGTTTTTCCGCGGTTGGATATTTTCCAATACAAAACTCCATATTATGTTCTGGAGGATCTGTTGGTTTAGCTTTATGATATTGAATTATATGTTTTTTATAACAAAATTCATAAGACCACCATTCCTGACTCTTATTATAACAAATTCATTTTTTAAAATTTTATATTTTTTAATTGATTAGAGTTATTATTAAAAAATAATAATAATATGATTATTTTTAAATTTAATGGTTTCTTTAGATAAAAAAATTACTAAAAAATAATTATTTAAATGTACTATAAATTTTTCAAAAACACTTACAAAACTAATACATGAACCAGAAGCCATAGGTTCTAATTGCTCCAAAGCTTTACTAAGAATTTCTTTTTTATTATCTTCTTCAGAAACTGTTTTCTTGATTTCTACAGGTTTCTCAATTTCACATGCATATGTTAATCCATCTTTATTAACTGGTAATTTAATTAATGAACTACCAGCTTCTTCCTATATATTATATAATATAATAAATAATATAATATAATATATAATACATTTAAATATATATTCAATTAAAATTAAAAAAGATATATATAAAAAAGAATTATATATAAAAAAAATATTAATATTTTTATTAAATTACTATAATATTATATAATATAATATGCTATAATATGCAATTGAAAATTCAAAAAAAAAAAAAAAAAAAAAAAAAAAAAAAACTATTTATTTATTTGATAAATTCATATATAAAAATCTAATTTATAAAATATTAATCATTATATCTATTTGTTGCATCTCAATTAAAATTAATTAAATAATAAATAAATAAATTTTAATCATAATATAGATATTGCTTAACTAAAATATTAATATTATATTCATTAAATTATATATTACTGAAATTTTAAATATCAATTAATTATAAACCTTGACTTTTAAGATTTTTGGTCCCCATTTTTCTGCTGAAAAGTATAATTGATATTGAGGTTTTGAAAGGAAATCTTCATATACATCAGTTAATCCTGAATAAGCAATAGTAATTATACTTAATAACAATAAAGTTGTTCTAACTTTCATTTTATATTAATTTCTTAAATTATATAGACTTATTAAATAAAAATTTTTAATGATTCTAATTTATATAGAGTTATTGGTAATAAGAAATATCAAATATTAATAAAATTGATAACAATATATATATTATATTTATTTCATTATCAAAATTCTAATATAAATAAGGTAAATAATTTGAAATTCACCTTATTATTAATTATTATTACTATTTATTACTATTATAATTTAAATTTATTTTATTTTTAATAATTAATATTTTTTTAATTTTTATTTTATTAAATTTCTTTAAAATAAAAAAGACGAAATATTTAATTTTATATTTTAAAATAAAAATTTCATTTACAAATCAAAAATAAAAAAAAAAAAAAAAAAAGATATTTTTCGATATTTATTTTATTAAAATTTTCAATTCTCTAATTTTAAAGAATTATCCTGTTTATATTTATTTTCTTTTAAATATTTCAAAAGATTTATCTAAAATTTTTCTATAAAAAAAAATAAATACAAATATGATTTTTTTTAAAAAACATTTAATTAAATCAATAATTAAAAATATATATATTATTATGTATCTTCATTAAACAATAATAATATAATAAAATAATTACCAAAAAATATAAATAAAATAATAAATATAATTGATGTAACCAATAATTAATTGAAACATAATTTTCATATCCTAATCCTTTAATATTTAACTTTTCCAAATTTTTTTTCTATACTATTAATATTTAAATCTTTCTAGTACTTTTAAATGAATATTTTTGACAGTTTTATTTTAAAGAGCATGTAACTCAAAATTTTTATGTAATACTTTTATTAAGATTATATTATTTTTTAGTTTACAATAATTTTTTTAAATTGAAATATATTTTTTAAAAAAAAAAAAAAAGGTTTATCTTAAAAAATTTAAAATAAAAATTATGTTTTACAGTTATTATTTTTATAATTTATACCAAAATATTATCTTATTTTATCAAATATATAAATAAAATATTATTACTACTTCAATTTTTACTATTTTTCGAGAAAATTATTAATATAGAATTTAAAAAAAAAAAAAAAAAAAAAAATAAGCGAAAAATGTATATATAATTTCAATTTGATTAATAATAATAAAAAGACTTTAAAATTTTTAAAAGGTAAACTAAGCCATTAAAAAAAAAAATATATACACTATACAGAATACAGAAGTATATATTTAAATTGAAATATAATTTTAATTAAAAATAACTAAATTTAATATATAAATTGAAATTATCTTTAAATATATGAATATATTAAAATTTTTATTTTGATTATAATTTCAATATATAATATAATAAATATATATTTTTTATTAATTACTATATTAAATAAGTATTTAATATTAAATATTTATTTTATATAAATATTTTTTATGAAGTTATTTTATACAAAAATTATAATTATATATATATATGTTTAATAATAGTAATAATAATAAAATCTAATAAAAAAAAGTATATTAATTATTTCAAATTTATTAATTCATTTGTTTTAAAAAAATTTAATTAACAAAAGGCTTCAATTTTATATAATATTTAATAAATACAGATTTTTAGAAGAAGCAAATAATTGCTTTTTAAAATATTTATATAAATATTAAATAATATTAATAATTTAAAGTTAATTTAAAATTATATTGAAATGTTCTTTAAAAAAAAAAGTAGCAATTCTTTAAATGAATCTTCAAATAGCTTAAAAGGAAAAGAAAAGGAAACTGAAAACAATATTGAAAGTGATAATAATAAAGAAAATGAAAATGAAAATGATAAAAGAGATTTAAGTCTTTTTTTAGATAGAAGTTTTTTATCTGCTGAAAAATTTCCATTTTCTCTTCATTTATTTTCTGAACAAACGCAAACAATTCAAGATTATTTACCATTACAATTTTTATTACCTTCAACCGATTTGTTATGGAATTCACAAAATTCATATCAATATATATTACCAGAAAAAATTGCATCAAAAGTATCAAATGTTTCTCATGCTTCAATATTTATTTTAAATACTATTTCACAATTAATTATAACAACTTGCTCCCTGGCAAAATCCGGAGCAAGTGCCTCTATGGGAGTTAGTAGAAATGCATTAGTAAGAGCTTTTTCAACAGCAGAAAATATGCAAAAATTAAAAATGACTTCTTCTCCACAAAGGTAAAATAATAAAAATATTAGAAATTTTATATATATATATATATATATATAATAAAAAATAAAATAAAATAAAATAAAAATAAAAATAAAAAGCATTTAATATTATATATTAAAGTTACATATATTTTTTTATTGTTATTTTTAATGATTTTTTTTAATATAATATTTTTTAAAAAATAATAAAATTTTAAAAATTTATCTATTTTTATAATAATATTATAAAGTAAAGAAAATGAAAAATTTTATAAATCAATCAGTAATTATACAAATCTTGGAATAAAATCAGTGAATTATTT